>JAHDVE020003767.1:0-13108 GCA_022606495.2 Halesus radiatus | reverse complement strand
GCTAATAGCACAAACAGGAAAACACGCACGGCGAATACGAAAGGTACCCATCATCATCCGTCCCGATATAAACAAATCTATTCTTTTATCTATTAAACACATTTTGTTGCTGATCGTAGTTTGCGAGGAGTTATTTCTGATATCGAATATTCACTGAGTTCTCTCCACAAAGTGCTTACCGCAGCGACCGAGGAGTTTAGCGAGACCTACGAAGCAAAGAAGAAGCAAGAGCAATAGGTGAGAAGGAAGCTCGCTGACTCAAGGACCCGTTTGATCAATCATGTCGAGCGTTGCTTTGACCAGCTCGAAGCAGACATCGTCTATGCAGTCGGCTCCTTCACAGAGACTGTCTGTGAAGATCTGCGGTCTGTCGACTAATAGATTGTAAACCTACGAGAGCGCATCGATGAATACCAGAGCAACCTGAAATCGAATAAAACTTTGAAGACAGTAATTACGTACTACTCGAACAACATTCTGGAAAAAATGCAGTACGATATGGTGGAGATTCAGGAAAAGATCGACCAGATCCAAGAGACCAATTTTGGGCTGATAAATAATTCGCAGAGTTTACAAGAACTAGGGCAAGGAGTGAACGAGTATCTGACATGGAAGATCTCGGGTGGCACGCAGATGACAGAGGGGGAGAAGAAACGAGAGCAGCACAAAGCTTCACGTTAGACTGGCGTATCATATGGGAAATTGGGATCTTGATTTTTTATATTATATCTATCCACTGAAGTTAATGCTTCATAATATATTTACTAATTCTGCATTTGATATTGAACCCTTCAATATTCTATATTTTTCTATATGTTCCAAAGTTTGTTTGTAACATTTAATAGAATTTTACTAGATAAGAAGAAATAATAGTTTTAACCTAACTAGATATACACATATATGTATATATATTTTTGTATTTCAACTAACCTGTCGAAGTATTTCAGTAATCTCTCGTACTTGACACTGTATGCTTTCCAATTTCTATTTATTTGCTCTTTAGATTCTATTACTTTATCGATCAGTCATACATTTATTTATGGTCCTTTCCAAGACTTCGGACTACTGTCGAAGTTGTCCGTCGACCTTCAGCTTCTAGCGAGTTAAGAGCAAATACATATTTTCCAAACACTCTCCAACTTGGTTACTTTGGGATTTTGGCTGAATTTCTGTTGTTTGATGTGCTTTCTAGGAAGTAAGTATTCCTTTGAGATTTTAAATATTTGAATTAAGACATTAATGTGCCTCCTTTAACTGCCCAATCTTGTTCGCAATATCGTTGAGAGATGAGAAGATTCTGTCGTTGTTTAGAATTTTCTTCTTCTGGATTTCTTTGAGGGTGTTGATGTTTTGGGCCATCATATTAGACACAAACTGCACAGTGATATGGCTATTTGAGGATTCTTTACCGTGATTGGCTGGCTGCTTCTGACTTTCCTTGAACAGTTTGTGGTGTTCCTCTATTTTCTGGGCGATCGCCCATTTTCCTACACATTTGATCTCCTGCCGAATATTTGCTATCATCTTCTCATAGAGGTAAGGTTCTTACTTTTAGAATCTCGAGGATACGCTTTTGATTTCAGATGTAAGTTTTTATTGGAGTTTTAATATGGTGTTACTATTCGCTTCATAGGTGCTCTGATTTGTAAGGCATTGCTTTATGTGGAGCTTTGGGTCACATCTTCCGTTCTGAGGTGAAACACTTGCCATCGATTATTATATAGTAGGCTTTTCTAATTACTGTTCGATTTGGCTAAGTAGTCGATTGAGCTCGGAATTAACGTTATTATCAATATGAATGCTATTGGCTTTCGGGCGAGATGAGTGCTTGACTAGCTCGTAAGTCGCGATGACTTCTGCGAGACGGTCGGCGTGCTTGTGCTGAATCTAGAGCTCCTTGAGCTCTTATGAGAGTCTTGAGTTTCTGAGAGAAAGGTGTGTAATCTGGGATCTGATTGTCTCGGGGTTCTGACTCTGTATTTTGGCTTGCAGGTGATTGAATATTGATTAAATGAATTAACTTTCTTATTCCCTGATTCTCATGATAATTTGCTTAAAACAACTAATATTTTATATCCGCTTGAGATTTAGTGCCCTTTGTGGTTAAATAACACTTTTTCAAAATTTAAATATTTATCCTGATGCAAAAAAATAAATTAATGCATATAATATGGATATCTATTATATAATTCGATATACACTGCATACATTTCTATATATATATGTTCCTTTCTATATTTATGTATAGATATATAACTTCCGTAAATTTTAATAATAATATTTACAGGGCTTTAAAAAGAATAGTAAAATGAGTTCATCTCCGTTCCTGAGTGAAACTTTAAAGGTGTACCTGAAAAAACATCAAGTAAACAACAAACCATATCCATAATTGTATTTCATATTGTAGATCGAATAACGTCTCAACAAATGTGTTAACGATGTAGCACGGCAACTACCAGTCGATCCATTTTCTTTTATCATCCAAGCATTTGAGAAGGTAACAGTTCATAATGACGATCATTATCATCTAATCAAATATGTAGAACGCGAGCCAATAAATCAAATTCTTGGGCTTGAAGGCAATAGAACTCAGCAGTATTTAAGGCTTCCCTGTCATATCTGTACTCACTTTTTTCATCTTTATATTGCTATGTATTTAATGTACCAGATTTCAGCAAACGTTGAGTATATGGCAAAGAACATAACTGTTCCAATCAAATCTAGTTTCGGGATAGCTAATGATAATAATGCACTCTTCATCTATGATGCAGATAGACATAATGGAAAAGGACATCACAAAGGAATAGAATATTTGAAGTAAATAATTTATCATCTTTCTAAACTATTTCGGATAAATATGTTATTATTTTTTAATGATTCAGTAAGTTGAGCTAATCAATCGCAGGCAAATATTTTTCTCAACAAGAAGAAATCGACAGTACTCTCCTCAAAAGCCTAGCTTCCAATGAAAACAAAGGACTCTACCAAGTCAACATCTTGTCTTATCTGCCTGTCATTATTCGGTCCCAGATCACTTATACTCCCCTCTTTAAAATAATATCAGAAATAGCCGAGGCGCCAGTTGAGCAAGTGAATGGAATCAATGTTATGATCAACGCTTTACAAGGCTCCAAGGTTGTCAATAGCAAATGCAAGGTATTTAAATATTTGCTCATCGCAGACCAGCTTCAGGAAGGCTCGTGCATTTTGGCAGTGGTCCAGGCGATCAGAAAAACAATTACTAGCGGTAAGGGCGGGGAGGCTGCCCTCAAATACCACACTGACGGTACTTTCCTCTGCCCACTGGACACCATCGCCGACAATCTAAAAATCGTATAAGATGCTATAATATCCACTAATAATAAGGATAAAGTGAGCATCGGGTTGAGTTGGATGGCAGATAACTTCTATAACCCAGATCAGAAAAAATATGAACTCTAAAATCCGAAGGCCTTGCTGGACACTGACCAGCTTATCGACTATTACGTCAAACTGGTTGGCGATAAACCCATTATCACGTATTTGGAAGACCCAATCTTCACCGATGATGTTGTTGGGTGGAATAAGCTCATCAGCAAACTTGCAGGGAAAGTTCGCGTTGGTTCCAGAAAGATGTATGCATCCGTTTAAAATATTAAAAAGGTCGCACATCCTGTTACTAAGGAGACGAACCCCGACCTCGACGATAATGCCATTAAAGACCTAAATGACAAAAGAATCCACCTTGATTTGCATTATTATCGAGCATTTGAGCTGGAAACCCTTTCAAAGATATTGGCTATTCGAAAACACCTCAAGCCTTCCAAGGTATTTCTTTTTTCAGAGTCATCTAAAATGAACTTATATAAATATCAATGATAATGATTTAGACGGTAATGATTCTAAGTGACAATATGTTCGAAACGGATGACACAACTTTAGTCGACGTATGTGCTGGTTTGAAATGCTATCTGATGCTAGGCACAGTCCTCAGATTCGACAGAATTTCGAAACTCAATAGAATCCGAGAAATTACTTATTCTTGATAAAGTTATAACCATTTTAGCAAAATATATTTAAGATGTTGGAAAAAACCAGAAAGAAATTTCTTCATTAAATAAAAACAAATATATATAGTGGTTTTTGGGAATGAAACTAGGTATTCTAAAGTTTTAAAAATAAATAAAAATTTAAATATCTATAGTATCACTGATATCCAAAGGTTTTATGTTTTTCGAAAAAATGAACACCAAGCCATCACTCTTTTCTATCATTATTTTTTTTATCGCCCTGCTTCCGACAATGGCTCAAAACTCTCTAAACCTAGAACTCCATCAGGACATGTACAACGGATCCGTCTTGCTGGTCAGAGACACTCTTCCTGAGTCCATTAATCAATACTCTTCTGAGCCCTTATCCTATAAGTTTAGCGATATCAGCTTCGACATCAATTCAGCTGTTTACGAGCGTACCCAAGCGCTAGATAGCTAAATCATGGATGATTTCAGCAAGAACAGAGATAATTATTATGTGACTTCGACATCGTGCCAAGTCTCCAAAGCAGACATCGATCTTGTCAAAGTTTCCCAAGTCTCATTCGACAACTTCATAACTGGCTATGTTTATCTCGAGAACTCGGTATTCGTGATCGAGAATCATACATTGCACGCCTACGATCTCTTGAACAGTGAGGAAGACACAATAGTTCCTGTGGCTTCTATGCGATTGTCAGATATAAATATTGAGAAATTCTCGTACAAGATGTTCAGCTTTAACAACTCTGCTTACCTCCTATCGAGTAAGAAAATGTTCCTAGTCAAGCTCTAACAGTCCAAATCGATCATTCATCTTGTGACCGAATAAGTCAATGGATTCGTGGCAGTGGAAGATAAGAATGACGCGATAATGAAAATCAGGGCGAATAAGGAAAACAATGAAGTTTTTATTGTCCATCTTAATAAAATAGAACGGTACAGCTTTAAAACCCCAACTAAATGTGAGTTGCAATCCTTTGATGTCATAGATGTCGCGGTATCCCCTCTTATGTATGGAAACTTCGTGGACATTGTGGTGGACCGCGATTACATCTATGTGCTTGACAATAACCGAGGGATATTTCTGATTTCAAACGATGATAAACAAACTGTCAAATTGTTCAAACCTCCTAAGATAGTGGGTGGGCCAGCAACGATAGCTATAAGGTTCGAGAAACTCGCGAATACCATCGAAGTCGTGTTTTCATATCGTCGCAGAACATATGTGATGGAACTCAAAATGCTCGACAGTTAACTATACGTTAACCGCTACTACGATATAATATCGGGCATAAAAAATGTTGACTTCTTCGATAATAAGATGTTCATAGTGGGGGAGCACTAGATCGCTGTCATTAACCACTCCGTCAACCGACAACAGCTTCTTGATCTCGACTATCCCCAAAATTTCAAAAGCTACTACGCATATGGAATGAGAGATTTGGAAGTGCTTGAAAAGTTTTCAAAGCCCGAAAGCGTCTATATTTTGGGAGTTGGTAGTCAATCCCTTGTCCTCTCAAAGGCGGTCACTACCCCTCCCGAGCTGAACTGTAAATTCCTTCCTTCCAACTGGGGTAGCAAAACGCTGATAGTGGAAATAAACTCCACCAACTGCGGTTCATTTTCCTGGGAAAAGTGGTGGAGCTCGCATAATGGCAGCGACTTCATCTGCACGACGAGAAAAGCTTTTAGCTTGTAGATAAAGACCCCATATGAAAGAAAACAATCTTTATTGGTCTCGATTTCTCTGGCCGTTCTTTCATTGGCGTGTGTTCTTTTGATATGTGGATGTGCGGCGAAATGGGCAGCCAATATGAAAAAAGTGTTTAGAGAATTGGAGAGGAAGATTGCCAGGAATAATTCGAGTGCAACTGCCCCACGGCCAATATGAATAAATAAAAAACATTTTTTTACATTTGTTTTTTTTTAATATAATTAACTGTATTAAATATCCTCAATATCAAAATACTCTCTTCTGCTATCAAGAATAATAATAATAATAAATTTGTTAGAATAAAATATGAAGTACTTAGATAACAAAATATAAATTAATATTAATATTAATATTATTTTATTTTAAAATGTTAAATATTTATGTATACAATCGGGAAATATAATTAAATATCTGTTTATGGAGAATGATGAGGTATATATTATATTTAATAAAAAAACCTCATTCTTTGCTGGGTATTTAAATAGTTTTTTTTAAAGTAAAATAACTAAAAAGTGAGAAAAGAAATAAGATTAGTATAATTTGTTTTTTTTCATTATCATAAATACATTGCACTATAATCATAAATATCCATATATATTTTTCGAATATATATTTTATCATTATATTGAAATTATAGTGAATGCCAAAAAATAATTTTAGGATTCTAGTGAGAAATATCTTCTAGAAAGCCACAATCAGATCGAAGAGGAAAAATTAATGCATTTACCTCAAATAAAATATAAGCCTCGTAACGTTACACAAAATGTATTAGCGTTTTGTTAATTAGATTATTATATTTTTTCACTGGTAGTTCATAAATACTATTATTTATGATCATATTTATAGAAAATCATTTCGAATATCTAATGTAGTGCATAAATATAAATAAATAGTCATATACATACAATATACATGTATACATTGAGTGATTAATTTGATACAGCGACAAATAAATATGAGGTTAAAACCTGATTCCTAAAATATATAAAATAAGAAATAAATAAAGATATCACCAAAATAAAAAAAAAAAAAAAAATCTAAAATAATCAGAGAAAGGTATAGATATCCACAAATAACTTTTGATGTGTTAACACTCTTCCATTCATCCAACACATAAATATTGCCTCACATGTGGAGCATATTACAACACAATACTGTCAGTTTCAGGCATAAAGACGAATAAATATTTTGAGAATACTCTTTATGACTCCGACCAGTACATTCGTGATTTACAAAAAAGAGCCGCCCTATTTGTCAAACCCGAATTTAACAAACCTCAATCTCGAGTCCTCCAGGCCACACTCAAGCTGATAGAACAGCTTACTGACTAGTTTTAATTCCAATAACTTACAATGGCTCGAAGCGTCTATCTTTTGTTCCATCTCCTTCAGAAAAAGCCAGATCTTTCCTGTCGATCTCTGGGTTTTGGCGCAGTCTGCCTGTACATCTCTTCTAAATTCACTGAGGGTAGAAACGTAACACCAAAACTGACTCGCTACTTGCGTTACTGCTGCGATGTGATCACTCAAAAAGACTACTCTGAGCTTTAGGCGCAAGTTTTAGAAGTTATGCTAAACGCCGACAATAAAATTAATTTCCTTGAAGTCTCTTTGTTCGTCGACTTTTTAAATTTTTATCAGGTGAAAGGAGTCTGTTTCTCCCACGAAGTTAATCAAGATGTAGGAAGACTTGAGAAAAACATTCGGGCGAGGACAATGGCATTTATAGTCTCTGGAGACTTTACTAACTTCCAACAAGAGGGACTCGCCGCTTACATTCTATATGAGTCGCGAAAATAAATGATGGTCGGGGAGATATGGAATGAACATATTGAAAGTTACACATCAATCGATACCTTCAAAATCTACAATATTATCAAATAGTATAAGAGACTAAGCACTACTCTACACTATACAAGTAAGATCCCTCATACGGGTGAGTCAAATCTATCGGTGAACAGTACAATGGTCCAATCTTCGTACTCATTTGCTAGCACAAGGAGAGCTACCTTGACCAGCCCGTCTTTTGGCGTGTTAAGGAGTGTCAATACCGCTCGGTAATATATCACCCCTTTAGCAGAAACCAATCGTAAAATATCGTTGATTAGGAAATCGACGAGTATTCATAGCATATGTGCTGTTACTCATGCTTGAAGAAAGTTTAAAATAAAATTTAAACAGAAAAAACAGAGAAACGTAAAGTTATGTAGTTTTAAATTGATTTTAGTCAGTTTTATATTTTATTCAATTTTTCACCACCTAAATATCAAAAATCAATATTTTATGAAGTAGTATGTGATGAGAATTGTTTGGTTTGATATTTCTTTTTATCATATAATTTAGATACTATTTTTACTAATAAAATTGTAAGTGCATTATGTATTAATTAATATTGTGATACTTTATATAGCAAATTTTTATTTATACGAACATAAAAAATGAATTTTCCGATGCTAGAAATATGCCTATCATCTAGCTGCTAGTCTCTTCCGCTAGTTGTTTTCACGAATTTTGTCACTCCAGTCGTGTTTCAACTCGAATGAATTTACTATAAACATTGCCCCAGCACTCAGCCCCACATCAAGCCAGAAGATGGGTTGATACCCGAACATCGGTTTTATCATCTTCACTAGAATGTACTGTAGCGCATTCGAACATGCGAATCCTTGGAACAACAATCCGTAGATCTGAGTCCCATTTCGTAATCCAAATACTTGGGAAGTAATGGCTGGGAACATTCCCAAGTGACCACCGTAGCAAACGTAACCCAGAAGCACGTAGATAAGATAAACTTGGGGAACCTTTACAGCGTACGATACAGTCAAGGCGAGCGTGCCATTAATAACTAGTAAGCAACTATAGAGGCATTTGAACTAAAATTTATCCAGCATGACAGCCCAGAAGAATCGACTGAGCCCGTTGCCCATCGAGCCGACAGCCCCAATTAATGATAGGAATTTATCATCATGAATGTATTTCTTTCCGAACGATTTATAAGAACCAGACATCAACAATCCATAATTAGCTCCTAAATAAACATAACAAAATCCATAAAACAACAATAATTAAATTTAAAATACCGAACATCATGCAGACGAATAGAACCCAGAATATCTTAACTGTTGGAGCATCTCTCACTCTTGGACATTAGTTGAGGTTTTAAGCGCCATGATGGCCGCCCGGCGTTGCCGCAGGAGTCACAGTTTTATTAGCATCAGCTTTATATTGATTCGGAGGAACATACCCGTACTCCTTGCCCGCATATCCTGTGTAGTTATTATTTTCCCAGGCCCACAATCCGCTTTGGGAGTTCTGTCCGTACATGTTTTCCCCGCCTTGATAATTATTCACGAAGCCTAACTAAGTACCTCCAGCGCCGAAGGGATTTTTGTTGGCATTTTACTATTCTTATTAGGGAAGCATGAACTCAGTCTACATGTGTTCCACGATCGATTTTCTTTGGCCCTGTTGTGCGGGCTCATCATGCTTATGTGCTTCAGCGTAAGGATCCATTCCGGGAAGCAGATCGAGGAGCAAGAAAGAACCTCCTACGATAGCAACGAGGCAAATAACTGCCAACTTCCTCAGGAAGCTCGGCACCATCAAGGCGATGTCCTGGCCGTAATAGTCTCCGCTGAGAGGCATGTTATTAGGGTTAATGGAATCTACTGCGACAAGACTAAATAGAAAAGTGCCGAAGCCACTTCCGGCGACAATGATGCCACTAACCATGCCTTTTTTTTTGGGGAAATACTTGTAGCAGTGGGCAACTGGAATCATGTAAATAAATCCAATAATCACTCCTCCCCCAATACCAAAGATTAATGCGAATGTAGTAAAAGTTTGACAGTAGCTGGAGAGGTAGACAAAGGCTCCCATACATACTCCCGAAACCAGACAACAAGGCTTAGCACTTACCTTCTTCATAAGTTTGACACCCAAGGGCATTGCTGTTGCCTAAATAGTGATAAATATAAAAACGGTATGGGTGTAATGGTTAGTTTTGTACCTGGCCGAAGAACATGAAGGGAAAGACGAGGGCAGTAGTTTATGAAGTAAGAGTCAAATTGTTTTAGACGACTCGAAAGTAGGAGGTGATGTAGAGACTGATGATACCCCAGAGATACGTGGCTCCGATAACTAGGGCTATCATGAAACCTCCTATAATTGATACGACTCCTCGAGACGTGATGGTGTCCAACATTTTTTTATTATGGATCTATTATTCAAAGGAATAATTTATATTATTTTTTTTAAATTATTATAACTTAATTGTAAAAAATTATATTATTTTTAGTTATGAAATGGATTAAATCCATTTCTTTTTCATTGATAGATTTGTTTAAAAATAGATTTTTTGTATATGAATAACTACTGGGATAATATTTGTTAGATAGTTGTACTATCCTCAAAAAAATAATTAGAATTCGGCGAAATTTAGATTTAGTTTTTATAGCAAGAGGATTAAAAGCTGTATATACATTTCAAGACTGCTAATAAATTGAGTATTCAAATAAGTATATCTAATTTTAATATATACTATTTTTATTTTTTCAGGCAGTTTTCGTTTTGACTGAGACGACAATGTTTAAAAACAAAAAATACACAACTTGTTAATTTTATTAAGCAGAGCTACAAATGTATATCAAAGAATAAGGGATGTTTTGAAGACGGGAAGACTGGAAGAATTTCTGGATACCAGTGAGTCCTGCTGGGTTTTGTCTTTCGTCATATTCTCCAGCTTGTTCTTCAGCTCGATTAATCTGCAATCTTTATGCCAACTATATTTAAATATTGATATCAGATTAATGGAATAGAAATCAAGTTTTGTTATAATGATTAAATATTATACTTTCGAAAGTCTATTTTGAGCTCAGTGTTCACACTCGTGGCCAATGTTTCTCGGAAATACTCTTACAGTTCGAAATGGAATTCTTTTACTGCTTTCTCTAAGATATCCTTACTTTTTTCCAGGTCAGGATTTATTTCAAAAAACATGTTCAGGTTGCTGCCCCATCCACTAAACTCTAGACTCAGATAATCCAGTTCCTGTTCCAATATCTTCTTAAACAAGCCTTTCAAGACTTGGTACGGCTGTTTCCAATTTGCAAGCACAAAGGATAGCTTCTCGAACTTACTCTTCCGATAGATTTTATCAAAGAGTTCTTCGAACAACTCGGGGGAGCCGGGAATGTTCGACAGATTGATCGTAAGACACTGGGTTTTTATTTTTTCTCTGATCAAGGTGATGATGGCTTGTGGGTTGATACTTTGCCAGCCAATAAATTTGAACTTGAATTCGTAGAGTTCAAGTTTGTCGCAAGCTTTGATCAGAGTTATGAGCTTATCATAATTGTTCATAAAATATAGTTATTCATTGATCACTCCATAAGCATTGAACTCGATTTCCAGTTTTTTGAGGGGATTCGCCACGAGTTCGCTAATTAATCTGTGGATTTGGATTGAAAAAGTGGTCGAAAAATATAGGGGTTATAAGATTTATATGATACACTGGCGTAGCCTTCTCAAACCAGGCGGTATGAACATAGAAGGTAGTTTTAGGCTGTTGGACAATCTTTTCCTCGGCCTCCTTGTCGATTTGGGACAGCCTGTCCATATAGGAAGCAGTGCCTCCTATCTTCTGCATGTAGGAACCTCCGTATTTCATTTTCTTTGTTCAAAAGTCTATCTATGTGTATAAATGTAATATATTGATAATATACTTAATTTTATAAAACTATACAATTGAAATTCTATCTCAAATATAATGTATGTTCCTGGCTTAAAATCTTCAACTATAAAAATATTTTTATTTTAACATCAGACTGATGAATATATGTTTTTGCATTTTTTATATTTTTCACTACATAATTTTTATAGACGTTAAAGATATCATATCATAATATACAATATAATATATATTTGTGACTAGACTATATATGGCCCAGTTCCCTCAATTTCGTTGTGGCAAAAAGAATCATGAGCAAATGAACCTACACTACTTATGCACTAACTAAAAGTGCATTGAAAAAGGCAGCTTTCTCGGCTGCTTCCATTGCGGACAAGACGAACATAGGTTTCACCTGCAAAAATACATGAGTCTCAAACTCTTTATTGCCTCCATCCCTCAGTCTCTCATGCCAGTCAGCACCCTCCAAGCTACTCGTGCCACCATCTCAGATGAGAAACAAAGTCCATCAGTAGTCGAATGCATACTCAGAAATATATTGAACTGCAAACAGCTTGAGAGTTTCAAAGAGTATGTTTTCCAGTTAATTCGGGAAAGCATGAAATCGTCTAGTAGCAACAGCGAAGATAAGATTGTGACGAGGGAGATGGCTCAACTGAGGGATTTCTCTGCGCATTTCGAAGAGAATAAGCTTGATAACAAAGATTCATAACTTAAAAGCATAATAAAACCTAAGATGAGCTAGGTTATCCATAACAAGATAGAGGACAAAATAAGTCCTGTTTTCACTTTTAAGCAGCCGCATCAATCAAATCACAATAATTATTATGAATTGCTCACCCCCTACGCTGTAAAACATAATCGAAATCAGCAATTCACCAGTGTGTTAGCGTATCCTTCAATCTCCACCTTCAAATAAGCAGTCGTGGAGTTTACGTTTCACGTGAAGCGCCGAAAGCCCAACTGGCTGGCCTTTGGAATCGCGGCAGATAAGTCTTCAACCAGCTATACTTTAAAGGAAAAGGGGTTCTATCTCGTTGGGTCGAATGGATGGGGGTTTATGGATGGAACCCAGCTGCAGACACCTATTACTTTCGGATAAGGAGACATGATAACATTCCAAATCGACAAGGCCAAAAATATGATGGTACTATTTAAAAATGGAAGATAATTCGATCCCTATGTTGTTGACATTAATCTGAAGGGTGGGATCAATCAATACCATCCATGCATCGTATTTTTCCATGCAGAAGATGTCGTTGGTTTATATCACTGACAAAAATCTAAAATAAGCTTTTCACAATTCTTTTTACCAAAAATATTTGTATAAAAAAGTATAATTTTTCTCAGTTATTTATTCATTTATTCAGGAGCCGAAATAATATTTTCTTTAATCTACCGAATAGGCAAATATAAATTACAAATATTATGGTATTAATAAATTGCGCACAATTGATAATATATATTTTAATTAATTACTCCAGAAATTAGACAGCCAATAATTAGAATCCTATTTTTAATAAGATGATGAACAATTCGCAACCGATCAATTAAGAGACGACTTGTTGTCCTTACAACAGCTCCCATCGGTTCGGCAAGAGCAAGCTTCTCTGGCATCTCAGTCGCTGCAAGGACAAAGAAAAAATCTAGCACTTGTTCTCCAAATGCCAATACAATCCCCTTCATATACACC
>JAHDVE020003766.1:0-128043 GCA_022606495.2 Halesus radiatus | reverse complement strand
TGGTGGAACTTTTTTTGTGTCCTTACGCTGGTACTTGACATAGTGTTTTTTTTGGCAATACTGCTATGATTGGACCTGTGGTTAAGGATGCATAGACGCCCCGTGCTACAGTGATTCCATCTTTGCTACGAATCCGGAGTTCGCGGGTACAAATCCCGGCGTGCGTTAAAAAAGAGTATTTGATTAATTTGTGGTATTTCACAATTTATTCATTAAAAAAATACACACATTGGATATATGAAGCACGATACATAGCGGTAGATACTTTCAGTATCCCCCTGATGAAAGACCACCATTCAAAATCGAAATGTTGCTTCAAATGATTTTAGCCGTGTTTGGTGACCAGATCTGAATAACCAGATACTTCCCCACCTTCCTCTTCCCCATCTCCTTCCCCTCCCCATTACCTTCAGCCTTACAACTTGCCCCCATTGGGGTTGCTATAGTCACACTGGCTCCGAATGGTTGGTGGCTGCTGGGCCACGAAAAAAATGTCACCCAAAATGGCGGACCCTCACTAAATCAAACTGTGATTTCTGGCTATTAAAACTCTAAACCAGGGTAAAAAACGGATATCCGATATAGAAAACTGGAAGAATATTGTGGGTCACTGCGATAATATGAAATGTGTGAAACTGTTTTTTGCTTCTCCTAAACAAATTTGTTTTGACATGTAGATCCTTCTTTTTCGATTGCGAGATTCGTTTTCATTCGATTGTTTCCAAATTTGAATTATGGTGTTGGAACCGAGGGACGAAAGTGGTTAAATGCCTACCTAGAATCTTATATTTTCTAGCTAATTTTTACAAGGCATTTTTTAAAATAGAATTATTTTAACATTTTTCGTTTGCGAGTACCTGCGTGAAGTTTTTACAAATTCCATAATATTATGTTTTAGTTTATGATACCCTCGAGGTTTAAGTAAAGGTATGTTAGGTTGGTTTAGGTTAATAATAAGATGTATTACGAAAACATTAAATCATAACTTAGAGATTTTCACAACGAACTAGACGTGAAGAAGCAAAATAGAGAAACTATGATATAAATCAAATATGTAAACTCACTAGTAAAATTTCTAAATTGTGTACCAAAAAACAAAGACAACCAAAAATAAGGTGATAAGGTACCAAAATTTGAGAGGGATCCATACTAAACTTCACATAATGGTAACATTGGCGTCAACCATCAACAGCGATGTTTTCATTTTAGCCGAGAAATAGCGCCATCCGGGAATTAATTCTACCGAATTAGGCTTCCCTATTTTCGACATATACCGTGTAGACAGGAATTCTAAAACAAGTGCAAAAACAAGAAGGGAGGGTGAAGGCACTGTTATTTCGTAAAATCTCAGTTTCTCAAAAATATCCACGAAGTTCTTGGTTTTCGAGCAACTTTTTGTCAAAGTGAACACTTGTGGCTGTAAAATAATAGTGGAATGTACGTAAATCTCCAAACTCTGATGGCATTGCAATAATCACTGTGATGAGGTTGAGTATATTTGTGTTAAATTACATTGTGCTAGAATATACATAAATACAAAGATTATTAATTATGACGTCACGTGATTACTCATCTTATGAAGAAAAAATAAATTGTACCCAGACAAAAAAATTTTTCAGTCATTGAAGATAATATTAACAAATCTAAAATGAAATACGACACATAAAATAAAAATCTTACAATCGCAGCTAGGAATCAAACTCAGGCCTTCTGTCTTATCGGGACTAGCTCTCTAGCCACCGAGCTAATGAGACCTTATTAATTTCCAACATTTTTATCGGCATCATAATTTGCTTTAAGAATTACTAAAATCTTCTTCAATTAATTCATGTATTTTTGGCTGCTATCTCTTTGTATAATTGCAAGGTTCCATCAAGGTTTATTTGCAATCTAAATAATGTCTCGAACTATAATAGTTCTGATTTTCTATAACACAGTCAAAATAAAGAATTTGATAAAAGCGTGTAGAAACTTATACATTCAATTCGGATTAATCCGAGACACTGTCTAGTTTACAATTGTGTTCTATAGGAACTTTGTAATTATTATAAAGATAGCTGCCAATAATATGGGATAAAAAATGGAGAATAATATTGACAAATCTTGAATTTGAGATATGATATCGATGGAGGTGACATAAATTGAACTGGTCTCATTAGCTAAGTTGGTTAAGCGGTTGCCCAAGATAGACAGAGGTCCTGGGTTCGAGTCCCAGATGCGACTAAAATCTTTTTATTTTCTGTCTTTTTTTTCCGTTTTCAGGTTTCATTTAGGTTATGTTAAGATTATATTCTACAACGATTGAATATTAAAATGAGGTTTTTAAATCTCAATAAAAATAATTGGTAATTAAAAATTCTTGAATTATTTTTTTTTAAATTTCCCATATAAATTTACTATTAAATATTTAAAAATACTTTTTTATTCACATTTTTTATTATTTACTAACCTACTTCAATCAATATTTGTTTATGTTTATAATTTGTCTATTCTTAAATTATTGTATTACAGGTTTATTATTTGCCTACATTTGACATTATTATCTTTTAGTATTCTGAATTTTCTGATGAGGAAAGCTTCGTTTTCGAAACATGGTGATATGAACGACTATATATTAATAAACTGGTGATTACAAAGTACTTTTTAATTCATTTATAAATATATTAATGATTATCTACCATATCCTCTAGTGAAGTGATCTTCAACCGTGTTTGTTTGCGATCCCCATAGAACCTCGTGCTTATTTTAGTGGCCCCATACATTATCTATGTCTACTATGCATTACAGCAAGTAAGCCCCTACACTTAAATTTTCCTAAGTGCTTATAGCGAGTTAACTTTTTTGTACCTTTATAATACAATTCATTCTGTGAACGTGTTTTTTTGCGGCGCGACATGTTTCCATTCTTGTAAATCTATGGAGGCGACGGTTCGAGAACTTTTTATCACAACAAACCAATGCCGTTTAATGAACTATTTTTGAAATCTAACACTGATAGTGGTTCAGACTGGTTCGAACTAGTTTGGAACGACCCCTCAGTAATCGTACGAAATAGTACACCAGTACACAAGCAAGAATCTGTTTATTGTGATTTGCCTGTAAGATTGTTGACTTTTTGTGCAAATCAGTTAAATTAGAAGCTCAGTTGAAAGTAGGGCAAAAAATATCATCGGGTTCGAATTCAAGCGGCATTAACACCGCTCGCTGACGGTCCGGTAAGGAACCGACATTTTTTTGCATTAACTCTACGCAAGAGGCCCTTAGGAAAAAAAATCCCTTGGGTCCTATATCATCTTTGAGGATGCTGTGTGAAAGGTCTTTTTGAGGAGAAGGAGTGAACAACGGTCTTGAAGAGACCCGTGTTGAAGGAGGGGGAAACACAGAGGCCGGCATATCATTCCTAGAACAAGTCATAGAAACAACCCATTATCATGTGACGAATGTCAACCGTGTACAAACGTTGGGTATAATATAATTGTCTTAGACATAAACCGGCTGCAGCAAAAATGCGGAAAATGTCTCACTATATCTCGCTCAATGGACTCCCTCACATCTCTGCAGTGATTTGTAGTTAGTAAACTGTTAGTATTGCAGATTTCTGATTTACCATCCCGCATTCAACAAATCGTCGAGTGAGTCAAGTAACGACGAGGCTGGGGAATTTTACATTTACTCACAATGCTTTTGTGATATTATTGGTGAGCCTAATTAATAAATTAGTTATAATATTTTAAAAGCGATTTTTAACTGAAAGAAATTTCATTAAAACAAATTAAAAGAAATGTCGTCATTACAACAACAACAATACTTCGAACTCGTCACGCTCTGTCAAGCTATCGATTATAATTGAAATATTCATTGTTTTAACTTATCAGCCGGGAGAAAGACTATTATCGCTGTAAAAATCGACCGCAATTTGATCTGTAGTGGTACTCTCTTGTGTTTTTTTTTGCATTTTTGGACTGTTCTTTGTCTTGATACACTTTTCGTTTTATTTAATTATCAGACAGTGGTGCAGTGTTTGCAGAGGTAGAGTGCGCTGATTGGTTACCATGTTTATGAGGTCACTTTTCAGTGCTCCTACTGGTGTAGTGATCTCATTTTAACCAATCACCGCTTATTTCTGTGAAATTGTGAAATCACTTGTTTACAAATTAAATCTCAGCTTACGAACAAATAAAAAGTTTTTCCTTTCATGTGAATATGGAAAAAAATAATTCTCCAAACAATGACAGCCCCACTATTGCTTCTCCCTATACCACCCACTCCGACGAATCATATTCTGATGCCCAGGAGACAAAGATGGACATCGACCCTAACCGCCGTAATCCATCAGGACAAAAAATACTCTCCGGGACACAATTATCCCTGAAGGCCTTACAGGATACATTGACGGAAAAACCGTCAAAGGTATCAAAATAAGAGCAGCTCAAGGTGTCCCGAAATGTTACGAGTGTTCTTGGATCAGTGGCCCAGCTCTTGCTTGAGAAGGAAGTGAGAGGAGATCTCAACTCAGCCCTTGCAAACATCAAGGTCTTGCAGGCTGAAAAAACGATGGCCAACCATTATACTAAGCAGTTGTTGGACAAAGTTCAGCAGCTAGAGTCTGATCTGGGACCAGTGATGCGTCGAGTGGCTGATGCCACGGAGGCAAGCCTATCATTTGCCGAGATGGTCAAAAATGATCCTCAGAACACGCCACGACCTCCAATCACCCGTACAGGACATAGTGTTGGTCCCCTTAGCCTGCCATATGCATCTTTCCGAAGCTGGATTCGGCTAAGGACAGCGACGAAACGAAACAGCTCCTGAAAGACGTCTTACGACCATCTGAGCATGGAATCCGCCTTACGGGTATAAAGAACATCCGTAACAAAGGCGCAGTTATCCAAACCGCTACTCGGGAAGACCAGAAAAAAATACTCAAAACCCCATGTCTAGCAGACTCGGCTACTCTGAGTGCCCGACTACCCACAAAACGACATCGACGAGTGATATTCTTTAATGTTCCTCGGGACCTTACAGTTTGTTTCCTCAGCCTTAACGGGAATCCAGGACAAAGCAGACTTAGAACCCACAGTGAAAACGTGCGAGCTAAGTCATCTAGCTGGTGCTCGGGCAGGATCGACATGCCACCGAGTCTACGAGGTGTCTGCCCATCTACGTCACGTACTGGTGAAGAAAGTAAAGGTCTTTTTTGACTGGAATGTGTTCCGCGTTCGTGACTTTATTGGGCTTACAGTGTGTTCCAAGTGCCAAATGATTTGACATTCCTTCAAGTTCTGCAAGGACCAGCAAAGATGTGGACATTGTGCAAGTGAAGGTCATGCCAGGACAGATTCCCCCAAAAGTTGCCGCGAAGCCAGAATGTGCTATCTGTACCAGGTTTGGCAAGCCCACTGGACATTCGACTGGAAACAAGGACACCTGCCAGCTTATAAGGCTGCTCTTTCCAAGGACTGCCACCGTCGATTATGGCGTATAAATACATTGATAACGACGGTGATTTTATCTACACGAGGACTAATAAATTGAAACAGTGGACGGAAGAACATAAAATTGGCCATGATATAGGTAATTTTACTTGTGTTCAACTAAACATTCGATCCATATCTAAATACTGGGATATTTTACATACTAACCTCCAAAATTTTTGGAATAATATAGATATCCTAATGCTATGTGAAACGTCAATAAAAAGGGAACATACTTGTATTTTCGAAATTCCCGGTTATAATAGCATTAGTTACTGTCGCACATCCAAATCTGGAAGGGGTATAACCTTGTATATTCGGGAAACTTCACCTTTCACCCAAAATTTACTTGAAGCAAAGTTGTTCGAGAATATTTCCTGTATAATAACATTACCAAATAATTCTATACTCAATGTAATAGCAATGTATATACCACCAAATCTTAGTAAACAATCATATATCAATAAACTTTCATCAATATTAACAAAATGTTCAAACCCTAATGAAAGTATGCTAATATTTGGTGACATAAATATTGATCTGTTAAATTATATAGATCTTGTGATTATTCACTATGAAAATACCCTTTCAAATAACTATTTTACAAAATGTATCAACGACATTACTAGGGAAGCTATAGCAAATGGTAAAGTGACACGAACATGTCTGGATCACATTTTTGTTAGGTATAAACACAAAGAAACTGACATACTATCCGCATGTGTTTGTGACTTCATCATTGCAGACCACTTTTCAATAGTTGTGAACATTCCGTACTATAAAACTAATAAACGGCCTATAAATAAAGGGCGGAAAGTCTCAATTTTATCTCAAAAACGAATAGATTTTTCAATTAGAAATTATAACTGGAATGCTTTGCTTCAGACAAATGATTGCAATAATTTATATAGTCAAATAAAAAACAAGTTTAACGAAGTATATGAAAATAGAAAAATATTTATAGATGTAAAACCTAATGCAAGAGCTTGGATTATAAAAGAATGGATGACAGAAGATATTCTATCACAACTTAAAAAACGAGATTCTTTATTTAAGCGGTGGAAAAGCTCCCCAACAAATGAAGTTTATGAAATACAGTACAAATCTTTTCGTAATTTTGTTACTAAATTAATAATAATAACCAAAACAACCTTTTTCAATGATAAATTTAAGAATAATTTTACAGATATCAAAAAAACCTGGGCTGAAATAAATATAATTCTAGGACGTAGGACAAAGAGTAACTGTGACGATGTAATTAGTAGGTTTATGTTAAAAAATCAATCTGCGGACAATGTTACAAACCAATTTGTTAATTATTTTTCAGATAACATAGCCTCAATGGTTCATAAATGTAATTTTAAGGCGTCAAATATTGTCCTGATAGAGTCACCGCAAGCAGACATATTGATTATACTCAAACTTCCCAAAAATTCAAAGTCTCCTGGCATAGACAATATCCGAATGTTTGAGATAAAAAGACACATAGATATTTTGTGTCTTATATTAACCCATCTGATGAACACAATTTTAACACAAGCTGTAATACCAGATGAACTCAAATGTAGTATTATCAGACCTATTTACAAAAATGGGAAACATACAGATATAGGAGACTATAGACCCGCTATAGAAAAGATTCTCGAAAAATACATATCTTTAAAACTAACCAAATACTTGGAGTGCTTTTCTTTAATAGATCGCAATCAATTTGGTTTTCAAAAAAAAAAACAATACGGAAATGTTACTTCAGGATTTCTCTAACTATATAAAAAATGAATTGAATAATTAAAAACATGTTTTGGTACTGTTCATAGACAATTCAAAGGCATTTAATGCTATAGACCCGATGAAATTGTTAAATATTTTGGAGGCAATAGGGGTAAGAGGAAACTTTCTCAAACTATTCAAAAACTTCCTAAACAACCGCCAAATCCAGGTAAAAATATCAGACAAATTTAGCAAAAGAAGAAATGTTAAAACAGGAGTTCCACAATGGTCAATTTTAGGTCTAACGCTGTACGAGTACATTATCTTTGTATCACTTATGAACAAAATATTCTCGTTTGTTAAACATTATGTACACGCTGATGATACAGCACTTATAATATCCCATGAATATTTAGATACTGCATTGCAACAGCTAGACTTTATTAAAATGTTCACATGACTCTGGTCTAATAATCAATGCTAAAAAAACGAAATTGATGCATATAAGATCCCCGCATGCAAGGTACAGCGAGGCATCCGTAATCATATCCCATTCATTTAATTGCATTCACAATAATACCAAACAGCCCTGCGTGTGTACAAGTATCGAATTAGTCAACCGGTATGTGTATCTAGGTGTTACGGTGTATTGTAACATGAAATGGGACTTACAAATTTCCAACCTCTGTAAGCGACTTCGAGCCATCGTAGGAAGACTCCATAAGGGAAAATTATATTTGCCTATAAAAACTATGAAACTAATTTATTTTTCTCTAGCAGAATCGACTATAAGGTATGGTATAACTTCTTGGGGACACTCCTGTAAGACCAAAATAAAACATTTACAGCTGATTCAAAATGCCATGATAAAATTGCTAGTAAGTAAAACAGATATCGTCTACAAATCAATTAATGTATTACATGTTCGTGGTCTTTCGTGGCAAAAAATTCTACTGCAACGTATATCTATATAAGTCCGTATAAGGCAGTGGTGAATCATGTACACAATACACGTTTCACACAAAATATAGGAATGATAGTGCCAATATTTCAAAATAAAAATGGTTAACGAACCCTTGAATACATTGTACCATTTATATATAACAAAAAAAAGTGTTGGCTTTTGGAAAGTAACCTTGTATATTGATGGTAACAAATATGACGATGTCCTTGTTTGTATAGCTCTTCGATATCTGCTGTATATACTGTTACGGTGTTACTATTATATTAAGTCTATCTTCATTGTAACCACTGCACTGCTGTTTTATTTATATATATAAATATATACTCGTATATATAAATATATATATATATTTTTTTTTTATTTCTCAATTTATTTAATACTTGCCGATACTTCGATATTTCTGATATTTATATGATATTTATATTTTTGTAGTATTAATGTTTTTATATTGTTGATATGTTACGAGTATTTTTATAATATTCATATTTTTATAATATTGATATTTTTATAATATTGATATTTTTATACTGTTGGTATTTTTATAATGTTGATGTTTAAAATGTTGATATTTTTAAAATATTGATATTTTTATAATATTTATATTTTTATAATATTGATATTTTTATAATATCTATATTTTTATAATATTGATATTTTTATAATATTGGTACTTTTATAATTTTGATATTTTTTATGATATTAATATTTTTATAATATTATTTAAGTCGGTATTATAAAATTGGGCTCTAGTATCTCAATAACAAAACGGTAATGGTGTTTCCATCATTTTTTTTTCTTTTTAATTTTTTGTTTCCAACTTATGTACATTGATCACAACCTATATATTCTATTTTTTTCCTACATCTGTATAATGGTTGTTATTTATTGTTGTATTATATTATACTTGCAGTGGCTTAGCGGGTATAAGTTCCCACTGTATATAATTAATATTATACAATAAAAAAAAATTAAAAAAATGTTATCATTAATAAAAGTTCCTTAAGTTATCTCGGCGTTGACGCAATAATATTAAGAATCTACTGAAACCTCATACCACTTGCTGTACACTACAAGTACGCCGCGCCGCTCCCACTCCAACCCCGCGACGTGGACTGGCGCTAGACTGGAACGGCGCGCTCACGGTGCGGTATCACGCATTCAGTTTATCTCAATTCCTTACCGGACCGTCGGGAAGCGGCCTAAGGCAACGACGCTATATTCACACGCATTGGTTTCGTTTCAGAGAAATATGTAAAGTTTTGAAAGAACTTCGTTAATAATATTTACACCATGCTTTCTGCTAATATATAATGTATAAAATATGAAAAATGATATATATACTCGTATATTTCATTTTTCATATTTTATGCCCCTGTAATGCTGAGTGGATGATAAAAAAAGGTTTCCAAGCGGTCACCCACCCAAGTACTAACCGCGCCCAATGTTGCTTGTTTTCCATGATCAGACGAGAGTCTCTTATTAATTCAATTTATTACTTATCTTACATCTAATAAATTACTCAATGAAATTAGAATTTCGCAACTTCACATATCATACCATTAAACTACATTAGAAACTGTGTTAAAATCTTCTGGTTTTTTACAGATTCGGGAGTTTTGTTATTTTTTGTTTCGTTTTTATGGCTTTATTTATTAGGTATATGGTACACACATTCCAACCCACGAGCCGCTACTGTATGTATATCTATATGAACAATGGCATGGCAAAGGTATAAATAATCAAAAGAAAAGGAGATAGTATTTATGATTTTTTCCGGTGAGACAGACATCGAACATGCCTTTCTAATTATGTTTTTCTAGAAGAGATTCTAAAAATAAAAATAAAAATGGAATTATTTTAATGATCTTTATTATATTTATGGAACATTTTTAACAGTACCTACGAATAATAATAACAAATAAAATAAGTTCGAAGCAGAGCTAGGTAATTTATTCAATTAGACTAATCGCCGAAATAAATTTCAATAAGATTTAATTATATTTTGTTATACGAGTAGATGTGTTAAATTTGTCGACAATTTATTGGTAACTAGCTGAAGTACCCGGCGTTGCTCGGGGTTATGAATGCTTGTGACTAAAGTTAAAGGTTGTGATATGTTAACCCTACCCCTACCCCTGCCCCTACCCCTACATTTACCCCTACCCTTACCCCTACCCCACCTTACCCCTACCCCTAATCCTAACCCTACCCTTACCTATAAACCTTCTCCAGACCACACATACCATTTTGCAAAAAACTGCGCGTAAATCGGTCCAGTAGTTTTTTTATTCTATAGCGGGCGGATACACCTGCGAACATTGCAAACATGCACGAATATAAACAAACGTTAAATTCATACGTTAAAGAGTTTATTTGAAAATCGAATTTTGTTTAAGAAAAATCCTCAAATTTGGTACCTAACATAGGTACCTATTTAAAGTACCTATAATTCTTGATTTTGTTCGAAGTTTGTTTTATGTAAGTACTTCAATTAAATTCAGTATTAACAGTTTATTCGAAAATTGAATTTTAATTAAAACTATCTACGGTTTGCGAAATGGCATTCTCAAAGTGTGACATGGTTGATAGTTTCGTAAGAGTTTTTGTAATGTTAAAATAATTCAGATGTGTTTCCATGTGGTTGTAATAATACAGAAACCTTCGCGAGGGTGGAAAGAAAATATTTTGAAAGTTTCAAACATTTCCTACGCTTAATATAGCCACACATAAAGGACAAAGAAACAAACAAACTTACATTGATTTATATATATATAGATTATTTCGCAAATTCCGGATACGGCGAATTTGTGTATACAATTGTGATAAGTTAATAATTCCTCGATAAATTAGGTGGTATTCTATATCTTTTCTCGTAATTTCGTTATTTGAACTGGTTTTAATACTGTTTCAATAATTATTGTGATAAGATGAACAACTGTTTAGTTCTGTAATTTTATAGTTTATTCGCTTTTACCTATTATATTTTAATTATAATAGACTCATAATAGACTCCATAGTATTTCAGACCAGCTCAAGTATCGGGGCTCTATAGAACCCCGAGTAAATCTGGCTTCCAAGAAATTGGACGTCTTGTTTAGTCAGATTCTTAAATAGTGACCAACTGTTAACCCTATACAAATCTCAAGTACGTCCAACAGTTTTTTTTTTTTTTTAATTTTATTTAATATAATAATTTATTTTACAGAGAGTATATAAAAATAAGACATGATTCATATAGTGTAACAAAAAATATATTATAGCTATTCCTCACCATAAAGAAACAAGGTTCTTGTGTTTGGTGAGTGATTATCGCTTAATTAATGAAATCATAACTTAAAGTATTGTTGTACAATAGCAGGAAAATATGAATTTGTCGTGTAAATTTTGTAATTTATCACTAGTAATAGTATTAAAGAAAATGAAAAGAAAGTAGAAGAAAAGAAGAGAAGATAATAATAAAAGACAAAAAAATCTAATAATAATAAAAATTTTAAAAAATTGTTACAGTAGTTTGAGGTAATTTTTTAATCTATGTTGAAATTCATGGATATTTTCTATAATTTTAAGATCAGATGGCAGATTGTTTAAAAAAGTTATTCCTAGATATAGGTATGTGTTTTGCGTATGCTTAGTATTGAATGGCGGGATTTTAATGTTTTGTTGATACCTTGCGGATATATTAAATTGTAATTTATTTAACGTTTTTTCTTTAAAGATTTGAATAATTGCATATTTTTTATAAATTTTATCTACTGTAGGTACATTGAATATTGTAAAAAGCTTTTCAGTGGAAAATGATGATGGTTTTTTTAAAATTACCTTTATTATCAATCTTTGAATTATTTTAAGTGGACTTAAAATATTATCATATGTTCCCCCCCAGCCAATAATTCCATATTGTAAAATAGACTGAACAATTGCATAGTACACTCTTTTTAGGTTTTCTAGTCTAAGAATATTTCTTAGTCTTATAAATATATATATACATTTTCTAATTCGTTTAACAAGTTCACAAATATGTGTTTTCCATTTAAAATGCTGGTCTATATATACACCAAGGTATTTAATTTCGGAAGTTGGACTAAGTATTGAACATGCTTGATTACAATTGATTCTGTTGCAGTTACTTTGGTGTATTATAATTTTTATTTCTGGTTTTGATTTAAATTTATTGATAGAGAAAGGAATAAATTTTGTTTTTCCAGTGTTAAGGGAGAGTAGATTATTATCGAACCAATTTTTTAATATATTAATATCAGTATTTGCTAGCTTGTTAATAGAATTCCAGTCAGTACCTTCAATTATTATGACAGTGTCGTCAGCATAAGATATTATTTTTCCGTTTAGCTTTTGCATGAATATGTCATTTACATAGATGATAAAAAGTAGAGGTCCCAGTACTGTACCTTGAGGTATGCCAAAATTACTTGTTTTTTATGACTAAGTACCTCGTTTATTTTTACCACTTGAGGACGTTTGAAAAGATAGCTTTTTATCCATTCCAGAGCTGTACTATTTATTCCAATGTTGCTTAATTTAATTATAAGTTTGTCATGAGATATGCTATCAAACGCTTTTTTGAGATCTATAAAAATTCCAAGGCATTTTAGTGATTTATCTAATGAAGTGTGAATAAGGCTAGTTAATTTTGAAATTGCATCCTGTGTGCTTCTACTTTCCATAAAGCCGAATTGATTTTCGTGAATTATGCTATTACATTTTATAAACTGGTTAAGTCTTTTTTTTACAAGTTTTTCAAAAATTTTTGCAATATTTGAGATTACTGAAATGGGACGGTAATTATTAACATCTTCGGGATTACCAGACTTAAATATTGGAGTTATGGTAGTTTGTTTGTAATTACATGGAAATACTCCGCATTGGAAACTTGTGTTGATTATATGCATTAACGGTTTAGAAATTTTGTTTTTAATATTTTTTAAAATGTTAATTGTAATTCTATCAAAACCTGGGGCAGAGCCTCCTTTCATGCCGTTTATAATAGTTACTATTTCGTCCTCTGTGGTGAGTTGAAATGTTGACATTTTATTTTTAACATCAACATTACAGTCTGGAATTGTTATATTTGGATCTTTGTGTATGAGATTAGCAAGATTTTCTCCTATATTTGCAAAGAATTCGTTAAATATATTTGCAGCTTTTAAAGGGTTCTCTTTGCAACATGTTTTCGAATTATCATGAATAATAGTGCTGATTTCATTGTTTTTATACTTTTTTTTGTCCATTATCTCATTTATAATCGTCCATACTCCTTTGTCATTTTCAACCTGTATCAACTTCTGTTTGTAATAGCTTTCTTTTGTATGTTTTATGATATATGAGAGTTTATTTTTATATGCTTTAAAATGTTTCTGTAAATGTTCATTATTTGGTTGTTGATTAGTTAATCTATAAAGAGCTTGCTTATGACGTACGGATACTATTAAACCGTGAGTTATCCATGGTTTTATAGGTTTGAAGTTAGGTAGTTTGGATTTGGATATGACATTATTTGTTGAGTCATTTATGAATTTAGATAATTTTTCTTCAAACATTTTACAACAAACATTGACATCATTACATTGATATAAATCAAGCCAATTTTCTACTTCTAATTTACATTTTAACGTATCCATGTTAAGTACTTTTTTTGAAACATTTTCTTGTTTAAATGGTGGAAAAGTTGGATTACAGAATTTATAATTGAATATACATGAATAATGATCAGTGATAGTTGTATGAATGACAGCGGATATAATATTTTGGATATCAGAAATATTTGTAAATATATGATCTAAACATGAAGGTCGTTGACCTCGAACGTTTCTAGTATATGAATTTATGCACGGTAAATAATTAAGTTCCGCTAACATGTTTAGATAATTATCTTTATCCTTACTAGAGTATTCTTTTGCAATATTTAAGTTCATATCTCCAACAATAATATTATTTTTATTTCTAAAATTTAATAATATATTTTTAATTCATTTATAAATTGTGATATTACTGATGCATGAGTGCGATAAACGGCAATAATATTATAATATTTATTTTGGTCTTTAAACTCAATATTTAATAGGTTTAGATTATGAAAATTGTGTATTTCTTTAATGTTGAGTACATTATAGCGGTTAGATATGAATATTGCAATACCACTGTTTTTGTTTAACTTTATTGTTGTTGTATAGAAAGTGAAACCCGGGATATTATAATTCAGTTCGCCGGCGGAAGTTGAATGTGGAAGTCACCTCTGGGCTGGAGTTTCCAAATACTTGTTAAACCTTCTCGATTATGTGCAAAGGAGGGCGGTTCATCTGATTGACAATCCGTTGTTAACAGACCGATTGCCATCTCTAATGAACAGACGCAATGTAGGTATGCTGAGTCTGTTGTACAGATATTTCAAAGGAGCGAGCAGCATATCGAGCGGAACAACCGTTCACAGTTGATGTTGGCTTCGTAAGAACGGGTCTGGTCGACGACTCGTTTTTGTATAAATCGGCTCTTTACTCCTACATTTGATCCGGGCCTCTTCAAGGCTCACATTAAAAAATCTCACCCTACAGCCCCCTCCTTAACCCGCCTCGCAACGTTGCCCAACTGGGTGGGTGGCGATGTAGTTCCCACGCATATGCTCCGTGTGGACGGAGGCGGGAATAATTTCATTTGTTGTACCCACTTAGAATTATATGTTAAAAGCCAAATGGGTCTCAATAATTAAATAGTTTTTTTAAAAACACAGTGAAGTGGGTATGATAATATCAAATGCGTCATCGAATTGATTTATTTTTCTCATATTATGTCGTTAAGTTATTACATTTCTAATTATATTGGTTTCTTATTAAAATTGAGGCAGATAAGTCCACCGGAAGTCAGAAAGAGAGAAGTTAAAAAAACATTTCGCCACCTTAATTAGTGAATTACCTGTTATCTAAATTATCTCCATTTTCCCAACTTTGCAATAGATACCAAAAACGCCTGGGAAGTACTTTGCCCACATAATAAATTCGTGCAATAATATTTTGTTTTGTTAATAGAGTTATAGTACAATTAAAACATTTTTTTTAAATTTTAACGTGAAGTATTCTAAGATTCGAAGATTATGAATCTTAAATAAATCGAAGAAGAAGCTATGCTACCCTGACATTAATATTTTTTCAATCGTATAACGTTTTTAAATTCCTCTTTTTTTTCTGATACGATTTTTTGCTAACTTTAAACAATTATCATACAGATATCATAATATTTTCGTACTAATAGGTATTTTTTTAATGTTTAAGGATGGCATAAATAGAGGTAGTCTAAGTTAAAGTAATAGTCAGTTAAATAATTTTGATGCATTTCATAATTTCCGTCATATTCATCAACCTATCAATTTGGTTCCAGTTTTGACGTCCGGGGAGTGGGCATGTCAGAGGGACGCCACTGGTCCGCCCCGGGGGTGTTCGGGCCGCGCGCCAACTTCCGCCCCACCCCGCCCCCCGCCTCCCTCCTCATCCAGGATGTGAAGCGGCACGACGAGGGGGTCTACCGCTGCCGGGTGGACTACAGGAATTCGCAGACGATCAGCTTCCGGTTCAACCTCACCGTCATTGGTAAGCTGTTTTTATGGTGTATTTTATTACTAACTAGGTATGTACTACCAGGCCTCGCCCCATGTTTGTATTTTAAAATATGAAATAATAACCTAGATTGGATACTTTTCAAATTTCCATGTCTTACGATGGAAATTAAGTCTCAAGCTAAAATAATAGCGGTTAACTAGAACTTCCAAAGAGAAATGATTTAAAAATTCAAAATTTGCATGATTCATGTTCCATACTAAAATGAATCATACAAATTTCATAAGGTGTATTACCTTGTTTTTGCAGTTAAATTGGTATTTCATGGCTCCATAGCACATGATAGAATATTACGGATAAACCTTAAAAATTCAGTCGGAAAAGCTGGACATTTTTCGAGACGCATCGGCTCCGGCTTGAGAGATTTTGGCGAGATTATAAAATGATTTGTACTTTACACTTAAGACGTGCAGTACGGAGTACTATATTCAGAGAGAGCCAGGAAGATGGTCAAAGTTGTAAATGAACACCAAACGCTTATAAGCTTTTTCTCGATATATACGAATTGCCAATCTGTTATTCTAAGGAGGAGAGGGATGTCAGAGAGGGATTATTCGTTAATTCTTCTATCCTTTACGATAAATTATTATTTACTATTACGATATATGACAAACATAATGATTTACACATAAAAATATTTACTACTTTTTTTTAAATTTATATATGCTTGCATTCATCAAGATCAAATCAGAAATGTGACCTTTGTCTGGCCGCCCTATGTATGTTTTACAAATTACTTTTAATTATTGAGTATTTTCAATAAATGCATTAAATGATTTTCTTTAAAAGGCAGAGACAAACTTTTTTTTTTCATAAATACTGAATTTAATTTTTATTAATGCGGATTTAAAACTTTGGATAAGTTTATTAAAAAAAACGTACCGGGACAGGATTGCAAATTTTTTTTTCCACTTTCAATATTTTAAAAAACTACGCGGAACGATCGGAAAAAGTTAAATTTCGATTTCGATTTTGATAAATCCTAAGCCGATGTAAATATAATTTTCGATTTTGATTTTGATAAATCCTAAGCCGATGTAAATATAATTTTCGATTTTGATTTTGATAAATCCTAAGCCGATGTAAATATAATTTTCTCTTCAAAAATATTGTGTTTATAGTGTTGCGTAATTATTTCGAATTAATAAATAATCTCTCTCTCCCTAAATTACATGCGTGAAATATTTTCAACAACTGATTTCATATATTGAAACTCCAATCGATAATCGACAATATTTTAAGACTGCGCCCGTTGTTTTAAAGTTCCCAATTTCGCCTTTCAAGTTCAAAACGTAAACATAAAAAAATGCGCATGATCTGCTACCTGATGAAAATATTATACCCTCGAAAGAATGTTTGCTTACATAAAATATGCAATCAATACAAGCCGCGCCGGAGCGTACTCGAGCGGATCCTTCCCCCTGAAAAAAGATAACCTCAATTTCGGTTTTACGGTCTCATTCCGCTCATAACCTTGTTTATCATTATTATTAATATGTTAGTACCGCGGCATTATCCTTCCTCCTCATCTCGAGATGAAGGCTGCGATCTTAACTAATCCCGGTAGACATATCCCAGCCTTTCGTAGTTATATTTCCCGCAATGATCACATTCTTAAATAATAAAGTAACCCTGATTATAACCCCGGGTTGGTATTTTTCCTCTCATTATTATATAATAGTATCTAGGGTCGGCACCTGCTTTACAATATCGTGGTATTTAATTATAAATATGTACATATAAGCACAAAATACCATTACTATATCAACACCAAGCTACTCACTAAAATAATTGAAATGTGTTTTTTACATTTAAATGTTTTTACATTTTGCGTTTGACAGTTCGTTTTAAGGAAACAAAACGAAATCATAAATCTTTTTTTCAACATTTTTTTTTTAAATATTTATGATTTTGATCTGCGACCGTGATTTTTATTTTTTTTTATTTATCTAACAACAAATGCATGGTTATTTAAATGCATAAAAAATTTAAATTTTTCGTGCAAAGCATTAAATAATGAAAAAGTTTAAACATTGAAGAAGATAATATTAACAAATCCGAAATGAAATACAAAACCGAAAAAACCAGAGAAATAAAAGGAACGGTCGCATCTGGAAATTGAACCTAAGACCTCCGCCATGCCGGGACAACTGCTCTACGAGCTTATGAGACATGTTCACTTTACGCCATCTTCATCGATATCATATCTTTACTTTAAGACTTGTTCTACGATGTTATTCTATATTTTGCAACGTAGTCCCGGGACATTTCAATTTCAACTTTTTCGATATTTTCGACAAGGAAGTTAATACCTAGAAAAGAGCTTTCGAATGCTTTGTAAACTGGACCATTACCACTGCCTTGACTTCTTAAGGTCTGTTCACATCTACCAGCACCGCGCAAGCCAGAATAGTACAGTAAGACGCGAGTATTCACATTAATCCGTCCTACACAGCACAAACGCGACTGAGTATGGCTGTCAATTGAACTATCACTTGAGCGTTAGCGTCCGCCACAATGAGGATTTTATAATCCTATTCTCACATTTATTATTATTTTATAACCTAAACCAATTAAATCATTTTATCGTTATACATCTTCTCAGTTTCGGCAATATCTGCGTCTAATGTTTCTAAAGAAAATTGTTTGTTTCTAAAAGAAATATATATATCAACATGTTTCGAAAGCGAAGCTTTCCTCATCTGGAATATACGGATTACTTTTTTAAAATTATATTTGCATTTATAAAAGAAAAAAATACCTTGCAAAAAGTCCCGATAAACTACTTTTTGTAGTTTTTCTAACGGAAGCTTGTTGACACCAATTGACGAAGATGGCGGTGCTAACGGTACGTGTTTATACTAGCTACGCAGGTGCAAACATCATAAGCGGCCACCAGCACGTCAAAATATTCTAGCCGACAATCTCGACCGGTGCAGGCCCTTGCATACGCGGATACTGCGTTGCGCTTACGTACGCTGTAATGTGAATGTGTTCATAGATAATGCAGGCAACTAATGTTGTCTTGTCTGTACTGTACTGTTCTGCACTGCGCGGTGCTGGTAGATGTGAATAGACCTTTAGACGTTTGAAAATCGCTGTATTAAAAGGTTTTTTTTTCGAAAGTTGGAACACTACTGAAACGAAAATGATGTTTTTTCCCCTGATAATCTATCACGAAGCAATCAATGTTTGGCATAACTCTTCCGTTATGATGCTCCCATGTGGCATGAAATCCAGGAGAAATCCCATCCCAGGAGACAGTTTCCATGACCTTGCAAGCAGATTTATCCACTTTGAACTTTTTCGGGTTGCGGAAGTCATGTGAAGGTCTCAGAGGAATAGCGGGGTTTATCCACAGTTTTGTGAAATCAAACTGTAAACACCGTTTTTTGGGTGTACTTGATTTAGAGTTTTTTTAACGGGAAGTTGAATATCAATAACGAGTTTTTTTTTGGTTTACGTGTCAACTGAAATAGTACTCACCGTTCTAGTATATTAAAAAAAGTTTAAGGGCTGGCACTCAAAAATGGCCCTAAACATTATGTTGCAGGTTGCTAACTCAATCAATAAGACAAATCATTTATTTGTGAATTCTGTACGGTTAATTAGGAAAATGTATAAGGTTTTTACTTTTAAGGTGCTGGCCTTTAAAAGCAAAATATTATATTGAAGTAAAACATTTCTATTTTATCGAAGAATCACTCTGGACATTATAATTTACATGAAATTTTTTGTTTTTGCTTTAATCTACTTGTTTGCGTTATCGACCGGTTTCGGCTGAACTCAACCTTCATCAGGAACATACACACAAATTGTTTATTGTATGTTATCGTTGTTTATGTACGTTCCTGATGAAGGTTGAGTTCAACCGAAACCGCTCGATAATACATGTGGTTTAAAACAAAAATTTCTTTTATTTAAATAAAAAGTTTTTAATTGTCTTCTAATAACATGATGGTAAAAATATTATTTTCTTTATGAAATGCCTATATTTTATTTTTAGTCGATCATAAATTACCCATCAGTTCATATATATATATATATATAGAATATAGAATATACTCATAGCTGGTGTTATGTTGAATTGTTTTATTTGACAAGGTTTGCGAAACCAATTTCGCACTTTCTTGAACACATCCTTATATTTATGAATTATTTTCCTGACTGTACCTATCGATATGTCTCTCCACCCAAATTAACCCTTCGACTTTCCTGCACATTTCTTCGGAAGCTTGGTGGGTCGTCTCTAATGGAGTCTATACCCCACTTAAGCCGCTATCTCCAAAATTTTACTACAAAACTTTACATTGTTTGAAGGAGCAAACCCCTCATAAACTATTACCATGTGTTCATGGATCTCCTTTCTTTACCTCCCTTCCGTGGTGGGAAATTTGATCACCGAACGATGCTTTAAATCGTGGTATTCTTTAGTTTAGGCTCGCACAAGGAACCACTTCCCATATTGCCACTTTAATAGATGAAAACGCACTTAAATGATACCGTTCATGCATCACGCCCTGAGAAAATCCTCATTCTAAATAGACGTTTCATTAAATTTGTGTATTGGTGGATATTTTTGACGACGCTCATATACCTGCAGGGCAATTACAAAATACAAGGAATATTTTTTTTTCATCTCTAATTCCCATTCCCAAAAGAATTTTCATTCTGAAACACAACTGCTGGAAGTATTTAATTAAAATAATTCCTATATACCATCGCAATAATACCGTTAACCAGAAAACTGGTCTTCTTGGAATTTTTTGTGTCTTTTTTGTTACATTTCCATACATATATTGTGTTTGTATTATGTTCTGGTAATGTTTTGTAAAAACCCACATTATACATTTAACATGTAATTTTTTTTTGTATCGGAGTGTCTTATCTATATGTATACAAACCAATGTAAGTTTGTTTGTTTCTTTGTCCCTGATATTCTCGAAAATCACTGGAATGGTTTCGCTTAAAATAGCACATTTTGTTCTTATTAGTGCCGGCAAGGTTTAGAAAGTAGTTTGAATGAAATCCAATATTAAAAACTGTTGCTGTAACGTTTTAAAATTAGTATGAAAAACATTGAACCCGCCATGTTTTATTTAGGTTAGCCCATAGATATAACACTCTGGTTAGCTACAGATTGCATATTCAAAAAAAGAAGGTTTTTTTGGGTAGAGTATTTTCAAAATGTAAAACATACGTAGGTATCTACATAAGAACTCTATTATTTAGACATGTTTTGAAAAAATAAACGTTTGGAATGAAATAAAATTTTCAAATAGTTTATTTGTTTAGAGATAGTTACTTTCGCTGTCAAATCGATTATGGCACCCTAATGACAAGCAAGAATTCACAACATAAACCCGAGCAAGGTCGGGTACACATCAGCTAGTTATAAATATAAAAAATACGACCCTGAAAACCTACCTACATTTAATCTGGAATATGTCGCAAATATAAGAAAGGGTCCTTCCACTAAAACATCTGAAGAAACAACAGCAAACAACTCCCAAATTCGATAAAGATATTTTGTTTAGATATCTTCCTGAAAATTTATTATACGTATTAAAATGAATAGTACCCACCCAAGACCGAAGATTTTCCAAATCCCAGAAGCCCTAATAAGCTGGCTCATCTCTTGATTACATCAGGATATAAAACTATTTTATGTAAAACAAAAATACGCCCTTTCTCCAGTTAAAGTATGGAAGTTTTCTTACGGTCCGCGAAATAAAATTTTCCATATCATTTGATTTATGGCGAAACTCGAACGTTTCCTCGGGTCAAACTTTAGATGTATTTCAAAAACTAACCCTTTTGTTCCGTGCAGTATTAGGAATATAGAAGATACCAGTTCTCAGTGGAAACTTTTTACAATACCTACTTTGGAATAATTGTAGATATTCAAAGAGAATTATTTGTCCAATAACAAACAGCGATAAATCTATCGTAGCTCGTTCCACTGTCCGTCTTGTAAGTTTAATATTTAATCCCGATCCATCGGGGCAAGATTCCGTTCTCGGTACAAAGGATGTTCTAAAAAATGAAACAACAAAAACTTTCAAGCGGAAAACCACGACAAGGTACTGAGGAATTAATATAATTGGACATATTGCTTTTTGTCCCTTCTTTTTACAATGCTTTTTAATTCTATCGGTGATCACGAATAAAAAAAAAACTTACCAATAAATATGCCCTTAGGACGAAGGAGTGCTGGGAGGTCTAAATACAGGTATGGAGACCAACGAATAGCCGTAAATAAATAATTAATGACCTGACGCAGTATGCCGCCGGCTGGAGTGAATGTGTTCCGTGGAAGCGACCAGAACTCTCCAAGGATTGTAGCACCAATAATTGTAATGACTTAAACATTTGATTTCAATTGAATTATCAGCCTTACCAGTGTGCTCAAGGTATTTTCAAGCCTTTTGGCCATGATTGGTACTGAATACACTCAATGCTTGTGTAGGTTAATCTACGCGTGACCTAATTTGTCCCTGACCCTTCTATGAAAAAAGGCAGAACCGAGAAGTAGTTCTACCGCGTGTCGGTCGTGAGCTAATCTGCCATTTAATTCGAAGACGGAATACTTTTTCCGCATTTAAGAAATCTCGGTAACCAATTAATGTGAGTAAGGTTTTCCAATTAGCTGCAGCTGTCCAAATGTGGCTGGCTCTCTCACGCCACAGCCGGAGTAGTGAGCCGGAATGAGAAGTGAATGGGAACGAGAGCGAGGAGTGAGCCGGAATGAGGTGTGACGAATGGGGGCGGCATTATTAAATCTTCGCTCCGCCACTGGACATTTTGATCATAAATAATTCAGAATCCGCAGTACCAATTTCATACCCCGTAATAGGTTTTTTTTGCCTTAAATTTGAATATTTGTAAACCTTGACGCGTGAATTATTTATATCAAGTATTTTGGGTGTCCAACCATGGAAAATAATTGAACGGACGGGCATAAAAATATTTCATTAATCACGCAGATGTACACACTCGACACTAGTACCTATTGCGATAGACTAACAAGCATTGCTTTCACGAGTGGTATTTATTTCGTGCTATTTCTGTAATCCCATGAGATTTATCGCTTAATAAGGTTATGTTCTTGAGATCCAAACTCCTGTCTAGACAGTATTTCGTATTTCCAGAAATACGAAGCTACATAATATTATGGAGAATATCAGTGTGAACCCGCCTTCAGATTGAAAATTGTCTTAATGAAAACTACCCTTCGATGATACAGGGCATCAGAAAATGAATAAGAAGATTTTTTAACATTACTACATATACTGCATATAATTAGTACATGAAGAATGATTCTAAAACATGAAATGACTGAACATTGAAATTTACATTTAAAATAGATTTCTTCGAATTATTCCAGATTCTAGTCGAGGTACTGCAGTATAAACGCGGAGATACAGGAACAACAAAGAAATAGGTCCCTGATCCCGTAACCCTTAACCCCTCATAAATAGCGTCGTGGGAGTCAGACGACCAGCGTGGATTGGTCATGTATGCCGAGCGGGGAGGAGAGCGCCATTAAGATAGTGTAGCCATCTGGGACTTTAGGCACATTTTTATATTAAAAATTATTTGTACCTCGCACTGCAAAATATCTAACCATAAAAATATATATTTACCTATTTTTTTTTAAACTGTTGGTTCCAATATGATAATAAATATAATCATTTAAAAAAGTACTATATTATGTAGTATTCTTACTTGTTTCGTGCGTGAAAAAGTAACTTGTATGTATTACATTGAATACTTACTTGTATTACTTCCAGACCCTGACCTTTCTAGTTACGATATAGTATTTTACTTTATCAGTATCGTGAATATGCTCCTTAATAAATATACATATAAAGGTTTATACATTGAAGATATACTATACACGATCTTCTTTATTCTATATGTGTATATTACAGCTATCCCTCAAATTCTAGAGGCATAATCAGAAAATCTCTGATATTAAAGTTGGATCACGAAGAGAGCCAGAATGACTTCTGAAGGACTGATATACCCGACAGTCCATCCACTCAACTATCGATGAAAGGGAAATGTTCTGTCTCCTTGAACATTGACCTTTTATAGGGTACGAAAATATTAATAGACGATATATACATATTGTTATTTAGACATGATAAACTTGTTCCTAGTATAATTTTACTTCGTATTTTGGACAGCAAGATTCCTCTATCATACACACATTTCTAACTCCACCAATATACGATCGTTTTATTTAATATTTCAGGAGATGTTCAATATGACTAGACATCCCATCACTTCGGGTCAGTTGCTTCTTAAATAAACAATAGCGATCTTTTCTGCTCTGCCTTTCGACTCGATCTTTCTTTGCTCTTCCGGATCAACTTGTTTATTTAACCTATAAACCAGCAATAAGCGATAACTAATCTCTGAAAAGGGGAAATCCATTGGTTTAAACATCTAGAACTCTCAAATGGTAGAATCTGGTGTCATAGAATTTGTATAGCTTTTTCTACCTAAAATTTTTAAATCAACGCAACAATTTTCAGCCCTCAACTTTATTATTCTCACGAGCTATAAAGCTTTGAAAAACAAACGCATGAAATGTTATATCTAAAAATTATAACGTACGAAAGGTATGAGACGCCACATGGTTTGTTCCATTTTTTTATTCGGTGAGCAAAAAGATTAATATAAAATTGATTCTAAGGTAATAACCGTAGTTATCAAATTGAGAACTTAAAAGTATTCTCGCGTAGTTTCGGCCTTCCTTACTGGCTGAGAAATCCACGTAAAATTACTGCGCAATATATGATTTAATCGAATGAAGTTATCACTTCTTAGTTATCCATTATAGTTAAGTAAAACAACTGTTAAATCTCAAAATAAGTGAGCAATATAACAATATGTAATATAAAATAATAATACATTAGACAGGAATAATATCTAAGATAGGAATATAAATAATATATTTAATATTAAGTAATATAATGTAAGTAATAAAATAAGATAAGAATAATATGTATATATGTATTGAAGTAACATGGTATGTAGTTAAATAACATAATATGAAGGTATGTATGTTAGTTAAGAAAGTGAAAAAAAAAAATCTTTTCACATTAAAAATTTAAATTTAAAAATAAAACTTTTTTAAATTTTATACGCCGACCAGTTTCGGAACAACCGTTCCTCCATCAGAGCAAAATATATGGTAACTTAAAAATACTACAAAATTATAGTCAATTAGGTGTCACGGTGGGGGTGGGGGCGTGATTAGGGATTAGTAAAGAGTGGGTCAATAATAAAAAAAATCTATCTTACAGCCCCATCTTAAATATTATGTTCCCTTTCACCCCTCCCTCGAGCTCCTTCTCTTTCCCCTTAGTGGTTAAAACAAAGTTTTATTGTTTCATTTAATTATCTCTCAATTTACCTAATTTAGTCGGATAAAATGTCAATAATAAGGTATTATCTAAATCAGAAATTATAAACAGAAATCGCTAGTAAAATATATGTTTATTGGAAACTAAAATCTTTGATTGCACAACAAGAATTTATGTGTTTTTTATTCCGCAACGTTGATTTTTTAAATCATCCAATATGAAAAATATCTCAATTCTGAATATAATCGTGTCATATTGATTATTTGTCATAATGTTACGTAAACCTCTCAACCCTCATAATCTCGAAGGGGCAGCATTCTTGCCAGAGAGCGGAGCATTTATCTTCGTATCATACCGCATCCGTCAACAGATTCTGCACAACTATGAATAATACGTCCGACATGATTTGTTGGGCCGCCTCATCAACGCGCCGTGACAGCCTGCGAAATGGGGGAGGTCGCGTACACAGCACGATTTAAATACAAAATTTATAAAAATTGTTGGGTTGGTAACGAAATTCTTGTATATCGTAGAATGGTGGTCGGTGGGCCGTTAATGCTTTTTCGAATTTGAATATGTCAGGGATCTCTAATCTCATTGCGTATTCGGATATTAATAACTGGTTATCGGATGATATGCATTTTAGTATTTCTGCCAACGACACTTGTCGCCGATATATTGCCGATTCAATTATTGAAAAATTAAACATGTGAATTTACAGTTATTTATTAAATAATTAAACTAGAAATATAATGGCGAATATCGCGTCGTCAGCTTAAATACTAAAATGCATTTAATAAATAAATAAATAATTGCAACTTTAAAAAATCACAAGGTTTTTCTTATATTGCTTTTTGTCCTCTGTCAAAGGTAAAAATTTTCTACATCGTATTTTTTTACAAAAATGCCACATTCAATGAATATTTACATACAAAACTATATTTAAATCATAATAAAAACATTCTCCACGCTATGCACATACCTTCGTTCTTTTTTTAATTTTGATTTTGTTCACTGGGACGAATTTTTTTGTATTATTTTCGATACGTCTTTTGACATTAGACGGCGATTATAGTTGCTCACCATAAGCGTCTGATATATAGAGAAAGTCTGTTTTTTGTCGCATTCTATAAGTATTAATTAATTGATACGGTTTTTTGTAATATTAATCGAATTATCCTTTAGGAACCACGAAAAATGAGGTTATAATCTAAACAAGTATGCCTACTGAACTTCTGAGCAATGCATATTAAATAACAAAATTCCCTCCATACTTTAATGACCTCCGCCTACTGTACAATTAATTCTAAATGCTTTAAAATAGTTAGGTAAATGTACAAGTCACGATTCGGGATTCCCGACACATTTTACAATTGGATCTTGGACTACGTGTTTAACAAATGACCCGAGCAACGTAAAATAACGCAATGTGTTAGCTTTCCTTTAAATAAATAAAACAATGAAACCCTGCAGATATCACGTCGTCCCCATTACTCTTGGAACAAAAGCAATTTTCACTCAAAGGAAAATTCATATAGTCCCCCTAATATTATTTATGTAACACTCAAAACGCCGTGAGAGCTAGCAGACGCACGTTCCGCGGACCGTGTTCGCCTGTTCGCCCGTTCGCCCGATGCTCTCGCGGCTTGCTCTTAGGTTAATGAGATGACAAGGCGGACCAGCCGGCTAATGAAGGGATATATGGAAGCCGGGAAGTGGAAGTGGACCTCCCGGCTCCCGTCTACCCGCCCCCATGCTAATTCATATTATTACCGCAAGAGTTGGAAGTGCAAACCTTATTCCAATATCGCAGCACTCTGCACGCGTGGGAGATGTGCATGATATACGATTAGAAGCTTGACTTACGGCGGCATTTCATCTTAACTCGTTAGCCTGTCGTGTACTCAGAAAGTCGTTTTGTGTTTTTTAATTACGAGGTGTTTCTTCTATCTGCATAATTTTGAATATACCCTCGGCAAACGTATTGCAATTTGCTACTACTGTTAGTTTACCGCGATTGTGGTGGTTTGTTTATACCTAATTTGGGATCGATCCTCCGTAAAAACGATTGTATTTGCGCTATCTGTTATTGACAGAAAAATCACTAGTTCACTTTTGCTTCATATAAATCACGTATTTATTATTATTAACCGGTGTTTATCTAGTTGATAAGTCGCCTAATTTTAGAATATAATTTATGATAATTAGTTTTCCAGTGTGGTGGTGTAATGTGTTACTATACGCACCTGTCATTAGCATGAAATGCAATACATTTGCAAATTAACTGCAATTTTGAAAATTAAACTTAAAAGTGCGATATCAAATTAAACGAAATCATACAGTTTTAAAGCAACCAATGCTACATGGTCATATCTATATATAAACATGAATGTTTATCTGCCCTCGATTTTCTCGAAAAATTACTCCACTGGTTTCGCTGAAAATAGCACAGTTTTTTTTATTAGTGCCGGAAAGATTTGGAGAGAAGTTTGAATGAAATCCAATATGTAAAACTGTAACGTCTATAACGTCTTAAAATTAGTATGAAAAACATTGAACCCACCATGTTGCATTGAGGTTAGCCGGTAAATATACCACTGCGGTTAGCCACAGATTACATATTCAAAAGAAGAAGATTTTTTTAGGTAAAATATTTTAAAATTGGAAAACACAAGTAGTTACCTACTTAAGATAAATTTTATTTAAATATTTAGATGTTGGGTAAGTAAAATAACACAATTTAATTAGAATACTTTTTTTAAGTATAAATAGAATAATGATGTTTTGCATCGTTTCTTTAAAACAAACTGTCAAACACGATTATGTGAACACATTTGAATGTAAAGAACACATTTCAAAATCAAAGTCAGTAGCTTGGTGTTGTCATATTAATGACATTTTGTAGTTATAAAATAATATTATGTGTCTACAATTAAATGCCAATCTATTATCACTTATAAAATTCAAATTTAAGAGTCTAAATTCTAAACGATTGAACTGGAATCACGCTTAGCATAAATTAGTACACTTGGCGTAAAGGGTAGTTCTACCTTTTACGCCGCTCGTACTAATGGCGGTAAAGGAATTACTATCCGATGTTTTAAACGATCTACTTATTACTACCAACATCTTGACACGTGTTTTAGATCCAAATACGTGTTAAAGCTTTATCTAAAGTTCAGCGATCACTCACCCCTTGATAAATGTTCTCCCTTGTTCCAGTTCCTCCCGGACTGCCCGTGGTGGTGGAGAGGTCCGGGGGCATCCTTGACGGCACTCGAATAGGACCAAAGGAGGAAGGGGATGACCTCATGCTGACCTGCCGGGTGCGAGGAGGTAAGCTGATTAAATTATGCCATTACTGCCAGGAATCTAATCAGGACATGGATGTTCCAGTTATTAAAACTTAACAACTCTGCTTTGCAACTAAGAATTTTCTTTACATTTTTTGATTACCGCACAAGAATAAATACCAGTATATAGGACTATGGTATCCCGAATGCGTTGTGAAAATATATATTTCGTAATATTGACAGCCAGACGACTGAAAATGCATATTGAGTTAACTGAAAGTTGCAAAATTTAGCGAAAATTTGATGTTTTGCTTTGGAAGAATTTTATGCAATGTGTACATTTGTTACTTAATTTTATTTATTTGCTACAGGTTTCGGTAACGTTCTTAAAACGAGTGAATGACACGAATGTGTCGAAACCGGTAGCAAATAAATAAAATTAATTAACATATGCACATAGTGGATAAAACTCTTTAAAACAAAATGTCTAGAAAATGTTACGTAATTAATGCCCAATGAGTGCAAAAAAAGGGACTATTTAAAAAAAATGATTTGTTAACCATCAAAATATCACAAAAATGTTAAAAACTAGGTTAATTTAATATGAAGCGACTAAAAAGTTTTTTAAAAGTGCTGACTGACGTTCCTACCATTCATATTTTATTTATTTTTTTTAGTTATCGAAACAAGGATAACCGTTGCATTTAACGGTTTATGAAAAAGCCTTCGGGTTACTTCTATCGTATGTGTATTTTTGTAAAGAAGTTGTAGAAAACTCCCCAGGAAGATGTATCAGAATCAAGTAAAAAAGTTACTTGAGCTTAGTTGTGTGATGAGTTAATATAACTTTAAGGCTTTCACTTAAACTATAGAAATGTGAAGAAAAACAAAGATTATACTACCCACGCACAGGTTTTGCCTTGTGGGATTTTTTTCTTTGAATTTTTTTTTTTACTTTAATTGTATTTTATATAAACAAAAAAACTTTCAATAAACCAAAAAAACTTTATGTTAACTTGCTTGTAAAAATAATTCGGAAACTATCGTACATTTTAAAAATAATGAGATCAACCCTTTCACTAAAACAACTAAAATATATTTACTTCGCCCTCTGGCTGAACATTTTAACTTGTTGTAGTATATCGGCGTACACATCTCACAAAACAATAATTAGAACCATGTTCAGAAAACCTTATCTAAATCATGCAAAAAATGTACTAGATATCAGGAAGATATTTATAAAAAAATCTCTATATATATATATATATATCCATAATAATTTTTTTTTAAATCGTCACCTTCCCACAGTCATAAAATACAGGAGTACAATCTGATATGCAGTTTCAAATACCAAACATTAAGTCCACTTTGACAAAAACATGAATTCTACCTCGCACCTTTCGTGTTCAACATCTTCCTAAAGAAACCTCACAACACATAAATAAAAACAACCTCAAACGGTTATATAGAAAAACTAACACTTGGCTAATAAGCAAGAAAAGAACTTACATCACCAAGTTACTTGCAATCTCTCTGTAAATATTTTTTTTTTAATTATTTAAACTTATGTTTTTTTGCAACATTATTATTTGAATATCTTTTTTCTATACCACACAGGAGGCCCGGGAGAAAATAATTTCTCTCGGGGCCAATTTCATCTTTGAGGATGCTATGTGGAGGGCCATTTTGGGGAGAGGTGGTAGTGAACACGGGTCTTAAAGAGACCCGTGGTGTTGGAGGGACGAAACAAGGAGGCCGACAAATCATTCCACAACCGGGCTGTTGAAATAAGTTGTAGGAACCACCCGTTCTCATGTGGCAAATGTCAAGCGTATACCTACACCTATATAAATCATCTTGGTTTTGCAAATAGGTTCATATGGGCTTCTAATCTACCACATACTGAACATCATCAGTTTCCTTATGGAACATCTGTGCTGAACCAGGTGACTCCGGATGCCATCGACTGGCAGAATAACCTCAGCATCCCACTGTGAACTCGATAGCTCTCCTCCACCATACGAAGAAGAAGGAGATCTACCACATGAAGTTGGCCAATTGGAAACATTTTGAACTTTCTTATGTTACTTGGATAATTTGATAACTCAAGAGCGCTCTGCAAATATTATTCTTATTTTATGTATTTTTAAGCTTTTTTTAAATATACTACACTTTTTTCAATAATAAGATTATAGTTACCCGTCTCAGAATAGACATCGTCTAGTGATGCGGTTAAATTACTTTGTATTTGTATCAAATTATTTAATGTCACGTGTAGACGGTCAAAGAAAGTGCAAAAAAAATTAAATGAATCAACCGAGTACGAGATGATGCATGCATGTGAAAGGGGTAAGAAATGTGTACCAAGCTGGGGTGTGCGATGTTCCTCCCCGTATGCCTCAGTCAATCATTTGCAAATAAAAAATATGGTTATTTCATAATCTGCCAGATTAATTCCCATGACAGCCTTCCGAAGGATGTCTCTGCGAAGGTTAAAAACTAAAACAGTAGAACATTAAAACTGGATATCAATTAAATGAAGCCGCCTTCCATTAACATTATAGAATAAAAATACCATCCATTTTACCCATAGAAAAACTAAAAAGTTTTTTTTTAATTTTGCATAAAATAAAGCAACCACTTAAATTTCCCTTTGCTATTTATTCATGGTTTTGTCAATGTAGGTAGGTACTTTATTACACATTTTTACAGTGCAAAGTGACACTTCGCTTGTATTTTAACTTCCCGCAGAACAACCGAGAACACCGCGGAGGGAGAGGGATCGCTCTATTTAACGTCGTATATTATTCGTTTAGGGTACATCCTGTCGTGTGCAGTGGGCACAACGAAAATACGCAGCAAACATGTCAAAGCTAATGAAGTTACCGCGAACGAATGAGCCCGTCTAGTTAACATGATTTTGGTAGGCGGAAACTTTCAAATAAAAATGGTAATTATAAACAGAATTATAAAGCTGGAGTTTCATTTATTGCCGCATTTTTATTTAATACTTTCACATTTACCCGGGTTGCGATTTATATTGTGGTGAAATTAAGATTAAAAAAAAAAATTATTGATTTTGTTGCAGGTTTTTGTTTTTTTTTTCAGTTTGGCGGTGCGCTGCACCGCTTTTCTGAGATATCTTAATACAATAGTGATTTTTTTTTAATTTGATACCTTTCGGCTACAGCAAAATCAATAATGTCGAATTTTTCAATCTTAGCACTCTAGCATACTCAAATGTCACAAGCCGACTTGGTTACAAATTCCAAAAACGTAAAAATATTTTTGCTCTCCCTACTTCCCTTATAAAATGTTGTTGTGCAATGATTATTGGCTGAGTTGGCAGAAGATTGATCCCGCGATGCCTGGGTGCAAATCCGACACTTTGGAGCGCTAGGTCACGTAAAGGTCTAGCTAATTAGTGTAATTTCTAGTATAGCTACACACATCAGCAGCTATTCTGCAGCGATCACAACGCTTACGAATCAGCGCTCAGTTATAATGATTTGTGCATTTATTGATCACAATTCAACCTTCATTTTGCACTTCTTCTACCTTGCCCCACTTCAACCTCACAACATTAATTTTATAATGGGAATTTTTTAGTTCAAAATTCTCGGGTAAATTGGAACTTTTGCGCAGTATCACTTTTTTAAGTGTTTGCTTACTCGTCTGGAGTGAAAGATTCTTTTATCAGTGACGACTTGGTTAAGGACCTATGTTCGATTTTCAATATGTGTTTTATTTACTAGATTTGATTATCCAATTAGGTACCCGTAAATTAATTTTCTCTTCTCAAAACTTCCCGCCTCACAACGTTGACCAAAGGGGTGTCGAAATAGTTTTCCCCTAGCCTTACTATGTAACGACCTCGTATGAAATCTCATTTAAATATTTGTTAAGGACTATCGTAAAGTATTTTATTTTTAAATGGCTATGGATATTGCCCATTGCAAGTTTTCATATAAACGTATAATCTGCAAGAATCCCACTAACGAATCAGCTTTTTGTTGCAGTATGCTGGGAATGTTGTGTGATATACAAAGTAGTTAAAGGTAAATTGAATTTCTATGAAGGTTTTTTGTTTGTAAACGTATTCCAAAGTTACCCAAAATTTTGTGAGATATTTATTAGTCCGTCGTGTTCTGTAAACATCCCCGGAGTATTTCTATAATTCCCGAGAGCTAAATTCTTTAAAATATACCTTATCACTACACATTGTTAACATTTGTACCTCGTTCACCTTTATTTATTCGATAAATTATTTCGGGATTTACATAATTGGGTCGTTTGCTCTGGTTCATCCCGTGGGACGAAATGGGTTGTGTGACCCATTTTTTAAATAACTTCCCATAATAATTCGGAGCGCTATTCGAAATTCTTTCGTCGAGTCTGCTTGAAATGCAGATGCGAAGCTCGCTCGGGACAAACTAGAAGCTCGAAGCTCTGACGTATAACTATTGACGTTCGGCGATAATGCAACAGTGAAATATTTGTCATCGTGAACTAATGATTTATAACCTTATTAGTTCCGCTTCCTCAAATGACCAGTTTCAAAACTAGATATTGTTGTATTAACTCTGCACAAGAGATCTGTAGATTCCCTCTTTACAGTTTATCATCTTTGAAAGACTGTTTGTAGGACATTTTTAAGTGAAGTAATAAGTGAACCTAACTTTTAAGAAACTCATGTTGTAAAATAAATGAAACGCAAAAAAACGATCCATCTACTGAGCGCAAGAAAGAGTGGTAAAAAGACCCCGATCTAGTGAGGAAAATGTTATTTGCCTACTAATTTTGAGCAAACTTTTGAACGTATCACAGATGTGCACCATCTCGAAAAAGACTCAGGGTATGTACCCTTCCATTTAAATTCCAGTAAAACAAACAGCATTCTCACCTGGCGTCTGTTTTCTAAGATAAGATCTCTGATCTAGATATCCGTTAACGGTCAGAACCCAAAATTACATACTTTGTGGTCTGCTAACGCAAGAAATACTATAAATTGAGTGAGCAATCTAAGTGATGTTTAAGGACATTTTTGAGTAAGACGGAATAATTTTCCAAACCGATTGCCAGTTTTTATAAATAGTCAATTTTTTTTTTCAGTAATATAAAGTTCCCAGACCAGATTTATCATGCAAACTCAACAGTGGGGCTCGCTTGCAATGAATTATACAATAGATTCTTAAAACTAAATTTCAATTTACGAGTATCTTCATTGTTTTCCCAGATATTCCCTTAACCATCTGTAGCAAAGATAATACAATCTTAAGAAACTGACGTAACATTGGGAGGCTGGGAAAATACGGCGCCCTAAACGCGCTGTTAGCTTTATCCCCGACCCAGGCAAAAATAAAGTAAAATCGGGTAGCTATCAATATTAGCATATCTTAACGCCGACGTTATCTGTGTTCTTGGAATCAAAACCCAGAAATCATAGCCGTAGCTGTACGGGAAAGCAGATGCTTCTTAATTTATTCATTTATTTCTACACAGAGTTACTTCAACAATTAATATGAAATAAATTAAAAAAGTGTTTAGCGCTGCATTGTATGCATTGTGGCATAGCTTGCGTGATCCGCCTTGCTTATTAAGCACAGGAGTAATTTAAGGTAAGCGTGTGAATGAGTTGCTCCAAACATGTATTTTTCTTTTGTGTTCCGTGAACACCGTACTAGGAAAATCTGTTATAATAATGTTCAAGACCTTATGTTAAAATGACTCTTAATGTTTTTTTTGTGTTACTTGTATGTTTGGAGATGAAAATTATAGCTTGATAAACATGAGAATTAAGAAAAACTTTAGGGTTTAATAATTCTTACTTCGCTCTTTAGTTAAGTGCGTCAAACCAGATCAGATTAATCTTTTTTTTTACCTTTAACCACATTTTTCCCACATCCCGCAAGTATTTCCTACGGGGCAGTGCAAATAGTACAAAAGCACCTCAAGTGTACAGACATATTATGTGAAGGGGGGGAATAGTACACAGTAGAGGACAAGGGGTGAGGAAACAAGAAACAAAAACAAAGGAAACAAGAAACTGAAATAAAGAATCCATTCAGAGTGTGACGTATGCACGTTTCAGCGTTTCAGAGTTTCAGAGTTCCAGAATGCCAGACAACGCGGTGTCACGGCCCTTCAACACTCTGCTTTCCGCGTACAGGTAATGGCCGAGCATTATACTCCTTCGGCGACTTTTTGTTCACTGAGACAATGGGCCCTCCGAGCGTTTACATTCAGGCAACACGGTTTGCAAGAAGGGAATTTGTGGACAAAAAGCGACGCGCTGAATTTCCACGATGCTAAATGTCGCCGCACTGGTGGCGCGCGGGCGGCCGCACTCGGAGCGTGCGGCCGGCCACACTCGGGGCGCGCGCGGCCCCACCCGGGGTGCGCCGTTCACACTCTGAATATAAAGTCCCGCCGCGCTGAGGGCGATCACTCAAATTGAAAAGCTCGCCCACGTCAAAGAAAATGATATCTTTCATACCGTTTTATTTGAGCGACAGAAAGGGTATTAGGTCTCTTTGATGGTTTTGTCTTTGTGATAAATATCACGACTTCAATCTGATTTTTTTTCTCATTTCGAATAAAGGTAGGAATCTATTTTATCTTGTTTATCAAAAAACAAAATAGTTCTTTTGATGTATGGATGCATTATGTATTGAAACCTGTACATGAATTTTGTTTTTATACCATTCTGTTTAGGAGACAGAAGACAACACAAAAAACCGTTTGTTTTATGTATTAGTGGTATTCGTTCAGAAGAAAGTTGACCATTCGGCAGACTTACATCACACTAAAACGATGGCAGTCTTAACAAGCATATACTCTATACTGAAATATCACATTTTGACAACCTACGTGGCCGAGTAGTTAAGTTCATTGATTCCGCAACCAGAGTACGCGGGTTTTATACTTTATATTATAATTTTACTATTTTTTTACAGAGCTTATTTGCCGCATGTTCCAAAGTGATCGGTACTAGTAAAAGACCATCATTCAGAAACAAACGTTGATTGAAATAGTTTTAGCCATGCTTAGTCACCAGGTCTAGGTAATAGCCAGGTGCTTCCCAACCTTCCTCTTCCCCCATCTCTTTGCCTTTTCCGTTGTCTTACAACAAATAAACTACTCCGAGCGGTTGAGACTCTTGTGCGATATCACAAAAAGCAACAAAGTTTCACTCATGCATACATATCTACATCAACAAAAAATGTATTAAAAATATTGAACCATCATAGTTGTTCCTCACCATGTTTTGATTACCTAACCTCCAAGAATAATGAAACCATTCCACTGGATCACCATAACCACGTGATAAAAAACGTAATATTTTTCCAGGTCGACCCTCGCCCACCGTGCGATGGCTCGTAAACGGCGTCCTCGTAGACGTAGAGTACGAGCACAGCACAGGCGACGTGACGGAGAACCGGCTGTCCTGGCCCGCCATAGGCCGGCAAGACCTCGGCTCCACCTTCACGTGCCAGGCCACGAACAGCATCCTTGTGGAACCCCGCGAGGCCTCCTTCGTACTCGATATGAACCGTAAGTCATTAGAATTTGTTGCTTGGACGAAGGATATAAAAACACCATGGACACGTGACATATAATAGGATAAATTTATAATCAATAAATTATCCATACCATGTAAATGATTCCATGATAAACCGTAATATGAACCGTAAGTCATTAGAATTTATTGCTTGGACGAAGGATATAAAAACACCATGGGCACGTGACATATAATAGGATAAATTTATAATCAATAAATTATCCATACCATGTAAATGATTCCATAATAAAAAAGAACATTGAAGAAGTGTGAAGAAAGGTGAAGAAAATGAACAAACAAAATACAAACATAACATAACCGAACCTAAACTAACCTAATCCAAATGCCTTAAAATTGATAATATGTACGACCAGCTTCTGACATTTTGTGGCAACAAATAAATATTAGATAACTTAATGATAACTTGATAAAAACGTACTAGACATTTACTAAACCTTTAAATAAAAAATATATTAATTAGTTTGGATGGGTACTTTGGCATCACATACAAATTTAAGTCATGTATGAAACGGGCCACGCAGCCGTTCCTCTTACCTATTTTGTGGGGGAAAAAAAGAAAGTTAGAAATACTTTGTTTACACCACTGTTTAATACATAAATATTAACATTCTTCAGAAGCGAAGCTTCCCTCATCAGGATACAAAGTATACTAAAAAATAATGAATAGTATAGATATAGTATTTCTTATTAATTTTATTAAATGTGAAACCACAAAACATTAATTAAGGAAAAATTAAGAGACAATGAAGTTTGTTTTAACAGTTATAAGCCTCGCCGCTCGCGCTCTGTCTGAAATGGTTTAGAAAGGTAATAAATTACTTATATACTTGTGAAAATTTTCCTTTCATGTCTTACTTTTAGACTTCACTTATTATTTTTATTTGTGTGTGCTTTAACAGCGACACAATTTTTTTAATGTTTTTTTAAAAGTCATTGGAAGCATCTAGCAAATTTTCTTTTATTTTAAAATCTAACCTAAGTGTGGTCTTCATTTTATTGGTCCAGTTTTATTGGTCCTGGCACATTTACCAAAAGAAATTCAAACGACTGATAAAATATCACTCTATTAAGTAAAATTATACTTTATTTTTATTTTTTAATTTTTTTATTTACATAATCCTTTCATTTTCTTTTTTTTTAGATTAACACGTAACTAATTGAGAAATTCTCGTGTTTAGAGAGGAAGTACTATTATGGTTTATTATTCATTTAATTCATTTCAAGAGCACTACAATAAACATGATATTCTGGTCCCCATGCAGTAATATCAAAAAAAATAAGTTAGAATGAAATTTTTAGAAATAAAATATATCTGCATAATATATGTTTATAGACATATGTTGATTTTTTCCAGGTGAACTTATAATATACACCTAAAATAAGTTTGTTGTAAAATGTATTTTAAAAAATTTCATAATTTTTTTAAGCTTATATTTCTTTAAAAAGTTCATTAAATTATTTTATGGCTGAATATGTGTAATGGTATCGAGCTGTTTTCGTATTAAGTTTAGGGATTATTATTTGTTCTCTGGTTTTCGGCCTGGTGCTCAATGACTCTAATTTTACCTTTTCTTTATGGATTTGGAGTATTGATTTTTTTTTGGTATATTATATTTAAATCTAAGACATTAAATTCGTTGAATAACTCAAGGGTTGAAAAATCAGATGTTTTTTTTTTGAATTATTTTAATGAGCCTTCTTTGGACTATTTCCACTGGGGCTGCTAAGTGTGTTTTATACGCTCCTCCCCTGTCTATTATTTCATATTATAGAATTGATTGTGTAAACCTTCAGTAGCATAAATTTTTGTAAAATATTTCTTAGTTTGAGGAATATGTAGTATAGTTTTCGTATTAGTTTAATATTTGGGTAGATTCTCTCCGATTTTAGCGACGTAGTTAATTTTTTTTTTTGCAATTTTAGCCTATTCTTTTATTGACGCTATTGTTTCATCGTCTTGTGTTATTTTATTTTTACTTTTTTATTGCCCTCTCCAATGAAGTTATGGATTGTATCCCAGACTTTTTGTTATCTTTACCACTGTCTTAATTTTTTTTTCTTAAACTATTTTTTTCAAGTTACTTTAACTATAACTTCAAAATGTTCAAATTAAACAAAAAAAAATGTTTGCTTAGAGTATAGCTTGAAACATTACTTTCTAATATTATTAATATTCTGGTACTCATATTACTTAAATTTATCATTTTACCCCCCCATATGAAAAATAAATACTCGTATGTACTGTAATACCATTTTATATAAAAATAATAATAAACTCTCTAAAAAATAAAGGAATTTTTTTTATCGTAAATTTAATACAATCGTCAACATTATATTATTTATTTTTTTATAAATTTATTATTAAGTATATAAATTCAATTATTTGCTACAATAGTCTGAATTATTAGATTTTAATTTTCATAAAAAATGATTATTTTTTACAATGGCTGTTTTTAAGGCCATCCACCGGCTAAAATTTTAACGAAATCACGCTCTCCTTATGTAGGTGGCGACAAGGTTGAAAATCCCGCTGTACATCGGCCGCATGTTTCGATTTCGGTAAAAAAAACCAAAATGCGTATTTTATTCTATTCTGTAAAGCTCAGACATAATTATTAAAATGTTTTACGGTCATATTCTAAAAAACTTAATTCATCACAATGAACAATACGAAAATATGGGAAAAAGAGTTCATGAGTAGGAGATTTTAACATTTTTTTAATGTCTCATACTTTATTTTTTTCTAAGCTTATAAAAAGACATACCAAAAAAATGGACTGTTAAATGTAAGGCCAAGGTGTGATCTACTTGCAGTATTTAATTCAAATATCTATGATATTTCTAGACCAACAAATTCTCAAACCGAAAACACCCGGTGAATATTTAAATGCCCTCATTAAAGCATATGTAAATAAAAATAAATTAAAGTCCAAAAACAAGACATTAAAGAAAATTTCTCGCATTTTAATAAATAAGTTTTTTTTTCTAAACCACCTACAAAACGCGGCGACGGCAAGGCTTTAATTCAAACTTACTAGATTATTTTTTTTGAACGCGTATGAGCAACAGTAAACTCATATTTAATTTACTTAATATTTATTTTATGAATTTTCGATTTATTCAATGTATTTGAACATATTTCGAAAAAAACTACCCGTTTAACCACCGTCACTAGACGGCAGTTACTCGTACGTTGCCATCTCCATTTTTAAAAAATGTCTACGGTATTTGCCTAACCAAACCTATTTATAATTATCATGCTCTATTTCACCCAGTTACCCAAATAAATCTTTCGATCGCGGTCTTAAGTCAATATATGAAAAGTAAGAAAAATTTTAATAATTGTCATATAATTATAAATGTCAAAATCTGACTTCCACAGCTGCTTACTGGTTAATTACTACGTTTTGTAACATACCCTTTAAAAAGCTCAATATAATATATTTTCCTACTATAGTAAAAACACATTCAGGTATTTTTATCTTTTCAATTCGTAATTCTTTTCTCTCATTTTTGCACTAAAAACCTTACATAATTTAAAAATTGTGCACTTTATTTTATGTTTGTATTAGATATACGAGTAATTGAATAAAACTCCGATGCTAAGTAGTTTATGCACTTTACTTTTAACAGTATGCCGACCGGTTTCAGCACAACGTGTCTTTTTCAAGACATGTATTTAGTATTACGTAGTTTTGCTATAATCAGATACCATGAAAATAGATAATACGTCCAGCTTCTGACATTTTATGGCAACATGCTACACTGACGCTTCTAGTAGCCTAGGTGGTATGAATTGGTTCTGTTCATACATTTTAATAAATTTTCTGTGAAATATATTCTAAATAAATTGTAGCAATCGAAAATTGCTTAGAAACACTTATTTATTTTTAAATTCATCACTGTTTCGCTCATCCAATGCTTCATCATGGTAAAATATAAAACTTAACAAAAACACATACATACATATAATAAGAGGGAGACAAAATATAAAACGAAACACTGAAACGGTGAGACCATCAAATGCTTACATGTAATAGAATTGGACAACCTATAAAAAAAAGAGACAAAACGGGAAATTTTATATCCATTTTTTTATTTTTTTTTATTTAACTTAGAGTAGTTCCACTTCATCTGGTCTAATATAAACTTATATATTTTTACATTTAAATTAACATTGTTTATTTCTAATCCTTATTACGTATATAATTTTTACGTCTTACTCTAAATATGCTTAATCTTGGTACATTTTTTTTTATTTCACGGGGAAGTAAGCGATACATTTTGATGTATCACTTCTGTCTGTCTTGTGTGGTGTGTGCGGAAATCTTTATTGTAATGTATTTTATCTCTAAAGTAAGGTGGTGGTAAATTGTTAAAAACTTTGTAAATAAAAATTAAGTGTAAAAAAAATATTCTTAATTTTTTTCTGTATTGATTTATATTTATTACACTTTAAAATTTGTCTCACTGCTTTCTTCTATATTATTTAAAATTCTTTTAAGCTACTTACATTACTTAGATAGATAACACTATAACAGTAGTCTATGTGTGATGCGACAATTGTTTCATAAATTAGGAAACTTGTTTTTGAACAACACCTTCTTAGCCTTTTTTTTTAAATCGGCTTTTTTCTTCAAGAATCTAATTTTATTCCGAAGTACTTTACATTAATTACTTTTTCCAAGTTTTCGGCATCCATTATTACTTGATCACATTCACAGTATTTTCGTTTACTTATGATCATGTACTTTGTTTTTGAGGTGTTAAGTGAAAGTTTTTTTAATTTTCAACCATTGCACATTGTTAAAATAACCATTAATTTTCTCAAGTATTCTTTCATAATCCTTACCTTTGATTTAAAGACGCGTATCATCCGCAAATAATCTTATCTTGCACTCTTTTATGACTTTTAATAATATCATTTATGTAATAATGAATAAAAGTAGTCCTAGTACGGACCCCTGTGGTACTCCCAATTCATTTTATAAAGGTTCTGATGTACACAAATTCACTTTTGTGCCCTGTAGCCTATTACTTACGTAGTTTTCAAACCCCTTTAATGCCATTACTTTAACTTCGATCGCCTATAACTTTTTTATAATTCATGTTCTGACTATCGAAGGCTCTTTTGTAATCCAAGAAAACAGCTATTTTATATTTATTTTCCTCAATATCCTCTTTCCATTCATTTATTATAAAGGTTAATACCAATTAACAAGAATTTCCGCTTATTAATCCAGATTGTTCACCACACGATATATTATTACCTTCGTTAATTACTCTTTTGCAAATATTTACAGTATCTGTTCAAATTTAGGTAACATATTTATGGGTCTAAATTCTTCACTTTTTTTTGGAATTGGTATTACTGTCGATGCTTTCCATGATTGGGGGAGGACGCCTGTTCTAAATAATTAATTACTAATACTGAAAAATAAATTATCGATAATAGGCTGAGCATCATCTATAATATGGGACTATAGGATAAGTGACGTTGATTTTTAAGAATTCGACTATTATTTTTTACATCTTTCTTTATTTCTAAGTTATTCAATCTAAAAATATTAAAGATTGTATCATGTTTGCACCAATAGTTTTAAGCCTCGCCGCTCGCCGCTCGATCAGATACTTTTTCTTTTTTGTTTTTGTTTATTGTTTATAATTTTATTTTTTTGTTTTGGCAGTATTATATACCTTATATCTTCACAGAAAACACCATAAATACCGACATGGCTATTAAAGTTCATAACAGAAATTGCCGTCTGGAGCATACAAGTTGCGATTCAAATTGTATTTATTTATGTAATAAATCAAATATATAGTATCTCGGAATTATAATAGATAGTAATATTAAATGAAATACTCAAATGAATTCAACTATGGACAGAATGAGAAAAACAGTTTTCGTTTTATTTAGATTCAGAAATATTGTATCACAGAAATTGTTAAAAGATATTTACTTTGCATTAATCCATTCGGTGTTACAATATGGGCTCGCTGGTTCTGGGGGTTCTTATAAATCTTCATTATTACCACTTGAAATAATACAAAGGATAGTAATAAAAATTATTCTAAAAAAACGTATGACTACCCAACGAACGGTTTAGAAATGGAATAAAACCTGTAAATTGTGGAATTTTTTCTCTAATTTATTATTTTTAGACTTCTTATAAATTTTTGAGTTATTTGCTATAATTTACATTCACCTTGATTAAAACACGATTTGTAACGAAACTAGTTGGTGTTTTGTAATAAGTTGCACTTAAAACAACTGCGTTTGATTTATCTAACTCCCGATGACAAAGTTACCTTTTTTTTTCACCAAATGATTTTCCGAAAATCTTTTTTTTAATGTTAATTCAAGGTCTGTTGGTTTAACGTTTTACTTAAGTTTTTCGTTGCCTTTCAAGTTAAAAAAAATCAGCATTTCCCTAAATACCGATTAAACCTGATTCTCATCTGTCTTCTTTCGTTAAATATACAACTCAACATTTAATGAACCTCGGATAAGTCATCTCTTGTGTACATTTGAAAAATTTTCATTAACTTGAAGTTCCATTAAACACTCATTAAAATACAAGCATATTTCCTTGGAGTGTAATATTTTATGTGTTCAGTCATCCTGTTGAAAGTCTAGCGGCTGTTTTCAGCAATTACAGCCGAGCGAACTCCAGAACGAATTTCATTAAAAAAATTACCCTTAGAGAAAGATTACTCAATTCCATTTCACTGTCATGTTTTGACTGAGTGCTCACTAAACCAATGCAAATAGAAAGAGCAAATGCTGATATAGCATTCCCGTAACTACACTACCGTATGTCAAAATATGTCGGCATTGCAACTGACTCACTGAAATTAAGCAAACATCACTTTGACAGTTCAGCGGTAATAAATAGCGAATAATATTTATAAATAAAATGGTATTAAACAAAGCATCTGTATTATAATTCAATTATACAAATCACAAATTATTTGTTTTCTACGGAAATAGATCCGTTTCACTTGAATACAAGAAGAACCTGGTGAAATTTGGAAATCTTTTTTTTTTATATGAATACCACACAAGAGTCCCAAACTGCTCCCAACCATCTGGAGCCAGTGAGACCATGGCATTCCCAATTGGAGAATGTTGTGAGGCTGAAGGTATTGGGGAGCGGAAGGAGAAGGGGAGAGGAAGGTGGTGAAAAGGGGAAATACCTGGCTATTCAGATCTGGTCACCAAACACGGCCAAAAGCCATTTCAAGCAACGTTTCAATTCTGAATGGTGCTCTTTCACCAGGGCGATACTGAGAGTATCTTCCACTCTGGAACGTGCGCAAATGTACCATATATTATTTTTAAATGAATTAATTGTAAAACAGCGCAAATTAATTAAATTAAATTTACTTGCGCACGCCGGGATTTGAACCCGCGGCCTTCGGATTCGTAGTCGAGAGCCTTACCCCTCGACCATGGAGGCCGTCAAATATTTATAAATAAAATGGTATTAAACAAAGCATCTGTATTATAATTCAATTATACAAATCACAAATTATTTGTTTTCTACGGAAATAGATCCGTTTCACTTGAATACAAGAAGAACCTGGTGAAATTTGGAAATCTTTGAAACCAAACCACCCGCAATAATATCCAGTTCATAGGAAAGCCCGAACTCACTCAAAAGTTCTCCTAAATTGTAAAGTTATAAATGTTTTAATATAATTTATTGATCGTGTCTTACCTTTACCACGATTTAGAGCATGTAAAAATATGACCCACAAATTTATTTTTATTTATTGTATCTTTATAAGTTAACATTTATTTTTTACAATTCAATATTTAACCTCACAAGGACTAAGCCTGTATCGAGGTTAACAATTTTTATGAAAAATAAAAATAACATTATCAAAAGTACCACGAAAATAAACCGTTCTAATTTAGTCGGAAGACATTTGTATGGATTATTTGAATGTCGCTCATAATATTCGAACATCGAAAGATATTATCACCAAAATGTTTAATACAGTTCGGTACTAAAGCAGCTAGAAGGTAGGAGAAATTATTATAAAGAAATAAACAATCTAGGGTAGGGTGACTCTGTTAATGTTGTATCTTATAATGTAAAATATATTATAATATGCTATTCATTTCAAGTACAAAGATTTTTTTTATATGAATACCCCACAAGGATCCCAACTGCTCCAAACCGTCCGGAGCCAGTGAGACTATGGCATCCCCAATTGGGGAGTGTCGTGAGGCTGAAGGTATTGGGGAGGGGAAGGAGAATGGAAAGAGGAAGGTGGGGAAATACTTGGCTATTCAGATCTTTTTTTTATATATATATATGAATACCGCACAAGAGTCCCAACTGCTACCAACCGTCTGGAGCCAGTGAGACTATGGCATTCCCAATTGGGGAATATTGTGATGCTGAAGGTATTGGGGAGGGGAAGAGGGAGGTGGGGAAATCTGGAGAGATCTGGTCACCAAACGCGGCTAAAAGCCATTTCAAGCAACGTTTCAAGTCTGAATGGTGGTCTTTCACCAGGGTGATACTGAAAGTATATTCCACTCTGAAACGTGCGCAAATATTCTACATATTATTTTTAAATGAATTAATTGTAAAACAGCGCAAGTAAATTTAATTTAATTAAAATTAATTAAATTAAATTTACTTAAAATTAAATAAATTAAATTTACATAAAATTTAATTAAAATTAATTAAATTAAATTTACTTGCGCACGCCGGGATTTGAACCCGCGACCTTCAGATTCGTAGTCGCGAGCCTTACCCCTCGTTCATGGAGGCCGTCAAAAGATGAAAAAATGTTGGCGCTTCTCGGCTAACACAAACATTTTAACATTTAAAAAAGTAAAGAAGAAATTTGACATCGTAATTCACTCTGGAAGACTATTAAATATAAGTGGATCTTGATGTAAAAAATAAAAAAATTCTTTAACCAAATAAAGCTTGGTATGAATTACTGCAAAGTTTGACCAGAGCGAATTGTAGTAGTACGAATTTGCTGTGTTCTTTCAGCTATATGAATTTAAATTTAAAAAATCTACAGAACGTTTGTCTGATATGTAGCTGTTTTACATTGTCATGACATTACATTCATTGTAAAGTAAATAAGTTGAATACCGATTTTTTTTTTACATAACTAGAACTACTCGATCTAAAAATTTTCTTTAACTGTAACAATAATGTCAGAACTGAGTCATTCAAATATTCATTGGTACCTCGACTTCACACAGTAGGTAATACATATTCAGATATAATAGATATTTCCAACTGCTCTGAATACAAATACAAACAAACGATTATTGCATACATCCTCTATAATTATTAATATATGTGTCTAGAGTATAAGTAACAGTGAATTTGAGGTATGTTTTGATTTTTCGCCTCTGACCTTATTACTTAGAATGGTACTTACATTGTTATTCCTGTTATTCCTGTATTTGTTCGATATATTATCTTTGAACCTACTGTGATGTGTTTTGCACCTGTTCATTACAACTAACTTTATATGTAAAAGCCCATATAGGACGTATATTATACAATAAATAAATAGTACTGTTTATTTACAAAACACTTATCCCACAATAATGTAAAGTGTGTAACGATCGTTTTTTATTATTTTACTCTGCAGTGCGCCCCCTAACGGTGGATATGGAAAAGCCGAACACTCCAATGGCAGCCGACAAACGCTACAGCGTGACGTGCATTTCCGCTGGCGCTCGGCCCAGTGCTGCCATCTCTTGGTGGAAGGGCAAACGACAGCTCAAAAAAACCAAGGTAATTAATATACGTTTTTATTTTCAAAAAATAATTTTGCCTTTGTCAATAAATGTTTTTTAATGAACGATTTTACGTGATGAATTCGTGTAGAGTAAACACTCTTCGAAAAACGCGTATTATGTTGGAAAGAAGGAACAGAACAGATATCTATTATAAATCTGATCTAAATAAGTAAAAAAAAAAAAAAATTTACTTCATAATTTTATGCTTATAAAGAATTAATGATAAATGCATTTATTTTTCTATATTATTTTAAATCATGAGTTGTTGGGTGTAGATAGTGTAAAGTAAGAGTTAATTTTTTTGTAGTGTACTGAAAGTAACTATAAGGTGTAGTGTAATAAAATGTGTAGCGGATGGCCCGTTGTACCCAACGGATATTATTAAATTTTATTATCATTCCCAGATGCTTTATTTTATGCTTGCAAAGTGATGTTTTAAATTATTCTTCTTCGTTATTCCTTAAATTTAAATCATAATGAGACGTGTATTATCTCATACTTTTACTTAATTTGTATTTGTTATTCGTATTTTTTTTATATATCGACGAAAAATTATTATATAAACAGTCTAAAGATTAATTTCGATTCACATGTACCAGCACCGCGCAGTGCAGATACGTAAAGTGGCAGGCACGGCAAAATTAGTTGCTTACATTATCTATGAACACGTTCACGCATTATTAAGTTCTGCAAGTATTTTTATTTATTATTATTGTGACAGCTGTTTGGACGTTCATGGCAATTTTCAAACTGCGATTAATCCACATTGTGACGACATACGAGTATTTATATGATTTTTTTCATTCCCACCACATTCCTATTTGGACGGGTTTTTTTAAATAATGATTTATTATCGGTTAAACCGATTTAGTTAGAAAATAATTTAAATTCTCTATTCTTGATGTTTTTAGATTTGTAATGTGTTCCCCTTATTTAACTGATAATTTTAAATAAGTAAAATTTAAAAAAAAATAAATGGAGCTCTACGAATTAAACACAAACACAATTCACGCATTCACGCACGGTGCAGTGTGAATAATCCCTACTGTGCCGTGCCTGCCACTGTGTGTGTCTACACTGCCCAGTGCTGGTAGATGTGAATATACTTTTAATTCGATAATCTGCGTTCTTTCTAACTTGCAACACTGCTGCCGCCACCAACTCACATCATAATATTATTATTTTGAAATCGAATTATTCCATTTATTATTATTGAATTAAGATACCTGCACAGTTCATTTAAGCTAACCAGACAATACCTCACTTAACCTAACCAAACCTTCCCTAAACTATCCTTACCTAACCTAGCTAAACCTAACCAAACTAAAACTAAATCTACCCCAACCCAACCCAACCCAACCCAACCCATCCTAACCTAGCCTAACCTAACTACCCTTGAGGTCACCATAAACTAAAAATAATATAATGAAATGTGATACTCCTAAACGCTTAAAGTTACCCATACGCTTTCGTTAAGCTAATTTTTTTGTTTTTGTTTTTATATCTTTAGCTCTTTAAAATGTCCCTGAAATGTGGCTCTGTGCCCTCTCCCCTCCCTGTTTCAAAGACCCAATCATGTCTGATTACGTCTAAAAGGGATCGAAATGACAATCTAGTCTCCTTTAATGGAAGCAATCTTCCCAACAAGCCCTCCATTGATATGCTTGGTGTAACCTTAAGTGATCAGCTCAGGTATGGGGGCTCCATCGAAACCCGAGTAAAGTTAGCCTCTCAGAAGCTGGGCGTATTGTACAGAGCCCGCAGATACTTTAATAGTACACAACTGCTGACCCTGTACAAATCGCAAGTGCGCCCCATTGTAGAATTTGGCAGCCACCTCTGGTCGGGAGTTGGAAAAAAGCGGTCATTCATCCTATACCTAAGAAAGGTGACCGCTCCAACCCGGCCAACTACCGCCCCATAGCGATCACATCAGTTCTGTCCAAGGTGATGGAACGTGTGATCAACGACAAACTGCTCACATACCTCGAGAAGAACAAAATCATTAACGACCGCCAGTACGGATTCCGGCGGAACCGCTCGTGCGGTGATCTTCTCGCGTATGTGACGCATGTTTGGGGACGGTGCCTGGAATGTTATGGTGAGATTCAAACGGTTTCACTGGACATTTCTAAGGCCTTTGACCGGGTTTGGCACCGAGGACTTGTCAACAAACTGCCTTCTTACGGACTTCCCGTTTCCTTGTGTACGTGGATTGCCGACTTTTTGAGGGAGAGATCGATTCAGACGGTTGCTGATGGTTTCATCTCTTCCTCGCATTCAATAAATGCTGGCGTCCCACAAGGATCGGTTCTATCTCCGACATTGTTTTTGTTGCACATCAATGACCTCTTGACATGTGCACCAATCCATTGTTACGCGGATGACAGTACAGTCCATGATTGCTTTTTGTTTGACAAGCCCCCAAAGGGCACACAAACTCCAACGGCTCGGTGGGCTTTGAAACAGAGAATGGACGTTACCTCGAGAGGGTCTCCTCTTGGGGTAAGAATAACCTCGTCGAATTTAATGTTTCAAAGACCCAATCATGTCTGATTACGTCTAAAAGGGATCGAAATGACAATCTAGTCTCCTTTAATGGAAGCAATCTTCCCAACAAGCCCTCCATTGATATGCTTGATGTAACCTTAAGTGACCAGCTCAGGTATGGGGGCTCCATCGAAGCCCGAGTAAAGTTAGCCTCTCAGAAGCTGGGCGTATTGTACAGAGCCCGCAGATACTTTAATAGTACACAACTGCTGACCCTGTACAAATCGCAAGTGCGCCCCATTGTAAATTTGGCAGCCACCTCTGGTCGGGAGTCCCAAAATATCTGAAAAAAAACCTTGACTCTGTGCAGAAACAGGCGGTCCGTTTGATAGATTCGCCTATCTTAACAAATGGGTTGCAATCTTTGGAGCACAGACGTCGGGTGGGAATGCTGTCCTTGTTCTACCGGTATTTTAATGGAAGATGCTCCGAGGAACTAGCGTCATTGATCCCTTCGGCACCGGTGCATAGTCGGGAAACACGCCAAACGCGCGCCTAACATTTGCACACGGTTGACATTTGTCACATGAGAACGGGTCGCTTCTACGACTCGTTCTTGTGTTCAACAGCTCGGCTGTGGAATGATCTGCCGGCCTCTGTGTTTCCTCCATCCTATAACATGGGTCTCTTCAAGACCCAAGTTCACTCCTTCCTATCCTCTAAAAGATCCTCCACACAGCATCCCCAAAGATGATATAGGCCTTGAGGGAAATTATTTCCTCCTTGGTCTCCTGTGTGGAGTTACTGTAAAAAAAAAAAATATATGAATACCGCACAAGAGTCCCAAACTACTCCCAACCGTTTAGAGCCAGTGAGACTATGGCATTCCCAATTGGGGAATGTTGTGAGGCTGAAGGTATTGGGGAGGGGAGGTAGAAGGGGGAAAAGAAGGTGGGGAAGAGGGGAAATACCTGGCTATTCAGATCTGGTAACCAAACACGGCTAAAAGCCATTTCAAGCAACTTTTCAATTCTGAATGGTGGTCTTTCACCAGGGTGATACTGGGAGTATCTTTCACTCTGGAACGTTCGCAAATATACTATATATTATTTTTAAATGAATTAATTGTGAAACAACACAAATTAATTAAATAAAAATTACTTGCGCACGCCGGGATTTGAACCCGCGACCTTCGGATTCGTAGTGGAGAGCCTTACCCCTCAACCATGGAGGCCGTCAAACAACGATGTAATGTAACCATTAACGATGTGATGTAATGTTAATGTAAACCAACCACGCACCCCTAAGTCTTAATTTAAAATATATGTATGTAATATATTTACTATCATAAAACTCATTCTGCAAAATGGATTCAGATTTCAAATAAATAAATGTGTTCTGAATTCAAATAAAAGAATATTATCTGCATTTACGAATAAGTGTGCTTTTCTGTTTAAAATTTTACTGAAAGCGTAAGTCATACTTTTAAAAATGGCCTAATATAGATTTTTGTAATGTTTGTTGTGGGTACCTAGGTGCCTACTCTGGTATAATAATGATAGGCAGGTACCTATTTGACTGAGCTCTAACAATGCACGGGTGCATACGTTCTATTTTTTTAAATTTTATAAATTGGTACATTTCAAAAGAAAGGGTGACTTTTGAATTTTCGCGGGCTGTGTATATTTTTTTTTTTTTTTACATTAACTCCACACAGGAGACCAAGGAGGAAATAATTTCCCTCAAGGCCTATATCATCTTTGGGGATGCTGTGTGGAGGATCTTTTAGAGGATAGGAAGGAGTGAACTTGGGTCTTGAAGAGACCCATGTTATAGGATGGAGGAAACACAGAGGCCGGCAGATCATTCCACAGCCGAGCTGTTGAACACAAGAACGAGTCGTAGAAGAGACCCGTTCTCATGTGACAAATGTCAACCGTGTGCAAATGTTGGGCGCGCGTTTGGCGTGTTTCCCGACTATGCACCGGTGCCGAAGGGATCAATGACGCTAGTTCCTCGGAGCATCTTCCATTAAAATACCGGTAGAACAAGGATTCGATTATCGATTTTTTTTTATTATGTTGGTACACATATTTTTATCATATGTTAGCATTATCAGCCATTTTGAATTAGTAGTTTGTTTTTGACAACTGGAAAGGTTAGTCACGTTTTTGTGTGTTCTTCGATTTTTTACTTTTGACAAAAAAATGGATCAAAGAATATGTATTAAATTTCGCGTTAAAAATGGAATAAAGTGCTCCAACGCACTTAAAATGTTGACTATGGCATTCGGCGAGTTTACTTTGTCTCAAAAGGTGTTTATAAGTGGTACAAGCGCTTTACAGAAGGCCGAGAAGATGTTAATGACGATGAGCGTCCTGGAGTTGCAACCACATCAATAAACGAATAAAACATCGAAACGGTAAATAAAATGGTTTTGTTTGAAGAAAATCGTCGAATCACTATTAAAGAAGTTGCAAAGGATGTTGGCATATCAATCGGCTCATGCCATGCAATTTTCTCGGATGTTTTGGGCATGAAAAGTGTGGCAGCGAAGTTTGTTCCGAAATTTCTAAATTTTGAGCAAAAGCAACGTCGCATTAGTATCGCTCAGGAGTTGTTGAATGATGTCAACGACAATCCAGATTTGCTCAAAAGAGTCATAACTGGTGATGAAACGTGGGTATATGGTTTTGACGTCGAAACCAAGGCCCAATCATCCCAATCATCCCCAATCATCGCCAAGTCAAGACCGACAAAAGCCCGCCAAGTTCGATCAAATGTGAAGGTTTTGCTCACTGTTTTCTTCGATTACAATGGCGTGGTGCACCATGAGTTCTTGCCAATAGGTTGTACGGTTAATAAGGAATACTACAACGAAGTTATGCATCGTGTGTGTGAAGCAACAAGGCTCAAACGATCGGAATTGTGGAAAAACAAATCATGAATTTTGCATCACGATAATGCACCAGCTCACACATCAATGCTTGTTCGTGATTATTTGGCCAAAAACAACACCGTAATCATGCCTCAACCACCATATTCACCAGATTTGGCTCCCTGCGACTTTTTTCTACTCCCGAAACTGAAGAGATCAATGAAAGGAAAGCGTTTTGCCACAATTGATGATAAAGTTAGAATCAAAGAACGAGCTGATGGCCATACCGAAAAGCGCCTTCCAGAAGTGCTTCGAGGATTGGAAGAAGCGCTGGCATAAGTGCATTATATCTGAGGGGGATTACTTTGAAGGTTAGAAAATGGATATTGATGAATAAATAAATACTTTTCGAAAAAATTCTAAATTCACTTTTTCTTTTGAACAAACCTCGTACATCAAAACCGCCCAAATCTCAAAGCCGGGACACCGAATCAAATAAGGATCTGTACTTCAGTGAGAACTTAAGAAAATGAAAATACTATTTTTACGGTATTTCATGGAAGTTAAGAGGGTAATTTGGTTCAGTTTCCGGGGTTTGAGATTTGGTTGGTTTTCGTTTGAAGTAATCCGTGTAATGAAAATTCCAATCAAATTCAAATGATTTGAAACACAAATGAACTTCGTGCTTCACAAATGCGTTTCACGCGGTAATAGACCCGACTGCAGAGCGAGATGTGGGAGAACGCGAGTCAAAATCGAACTTTTTGAAAAATAACTTCGCTGTTCATATTTTAGATTATTGAAATATGGATTATTAAGTCTTGCAAACATTTTAGTCATCATTATTTGGGTTTTAAGTTTAAAAAAAAAAAAAAACAAATCTTTTTTAACATTAACTCCGCACGGGACGCTCTGGGGAAAACGATTTTCCTAAAGGCCTATGTCATCTTTGGGTGTGCTGTGTGGAGAGTCTTTTTAAGCATATGAAGGAGAGGATATTCTGTCAAGGAAAGGGGTGTAAGGACTTGGTAGGAATCTGGGGATCAGTTTATCCAGGAGTAGAAGACGTATCAATTCATCCTTCCCACCGCGGTGTAATACGATAAGTCGAGAAAGGTCAAGAGGTTTCCTTCAACTGGCCTCTCCCGATCCTGCCGAGCGCAGCGTTGTCGCGCAAGACTTAAACAAATCTCACCCCGTAAACCCGGGCATCCCTGCTAAGTTACCAAACGTGGCAAACCACTTAGAGTGACTTTTATGCCAGAGGTGTGGGTTATCCATTGAAAGATTGCCAGGGCGACATTACCCGCCTCCCAAATTGAAAACTTGCTGTCTACAGAAATTGCTTACCTACGTATTTAAAATTTGTATTTTTAGAGAATTGAGTTCGAAAATATAATGTCAGTTAAAAATATAACATCAACATATTTTATCACAGGATCATGTATTCATTTGTATGGTACTTTTAGGGTAGGTAAATCATAACTAACATATGAAAAGACGTTGGAACAGAAGTTGAAAATTATGGTTGCACCGCCAAAGTTTTCTAAAGGCGATGCAATTCGAAGTAATCCAAAATCATGTGTTTTTGGTTTAAACATTTGATGATATAGAAACTTCATGCATGATTTAATTGAATACTGCAAGTAGAACCAACCTTGGTATTTTATTTAACAGGGCATGTATTTGGTGAGTCCTTTTCCTAGAAACAAAAATAAAGAATCATGCCTGAAAAAAAAACACGTTCAAAATCTCAACTTATGAACCTTTTTTCGGATATTATCATATTGTTCTCTGTGGCAAATTAAGTTTTTTTAGAATTTGACCGAAAACATTTTAATGTTTATGCCTGAACTTTACAAAATAAAATAAAACACGCATTTTGGTGATGTTTTTTTTTTGCATCAATCCGAAACATGCAGCCGGTGTTAAGGCGATCCATCGGCTAAAATTCCAACGAAATCACGAGCTCTTATGCAGGGGGCGACAAGGTTGAGATTCCCGCTTAACATCGGCCGCATGTTTCGATTTACGCAAAAAAACCATCACCAAAATGTGTGTTTTATTCTATTCTGTACAGCTCACACATAATTATTAAAATGTTTTAGAGTCATATTCTAAAAAACTTAATTTACCACAATGAACAATACGATAATATCGAAAAATGGGTTCGTAAGTAGGAGAGTTTGCGCTTTAAATTTTTTTATAATACTGATACTTTATTTTTTTTCTAGGCTTATAAAAATACACACCAAAAAAATGCCCGGTTAAACGAAAGGCCAAGGTGTGTTCTATTTTCAGTATTTAATTAAATCATCTATGATATTTCTAGGTCATCAAATTCTCAAACTGAAAACACACGATTTTGCATTACTTCCCATTGCATCGCCTTAAGCGGGAAATTCAACCTGTTCACCACCTGCGTAAGGAGGAGTGCGTTATTTTGTTGAACGGTAAGAATAATATATACATATAATACGAGTATACTGTAAATTATAATAAGCTGTGAAAAGAATAGTTCCTTGAATGAAAATAATTAAAGGAAGTGTTTATTAGTATTTTTATTTATGCGTGTTCCGTCTTGTTTAATGATAATTCATATAAGCAATACACGATATACTACGGTTTTTACAAGGCTATATATATATATATATATATATAACTGACGACTCTTTCCTAATTCGTTATTTTTATAGCAAATGAATTTCAATTGTACCTACAGTGGTGGGCTAATTATTTGGTACGAGCATCTTTTCAAACATTTCAATTAGTCAGTATAGTTCCATCGTTATATAACAACCTTCACTCTATTTAAATCTTTTTTTCGTTTTGACATTGATTAACTAATGAATAACATATTTTCTATGAACCCAAATTTCAATAATTTTTGCAAAAATTAGCTTTCCTTTTGTAGTGCAATCCTGTTATCTGGGACTTTTCTTCACTATCGTTCATAAACATTCAACGGGATCGGGGTTAGGAGAGTGCCCTGGCCGTTTAAAAATAGTATTTATTTGGCTGGATTCAAACAATGTTGGCGTTTCATCAGATATTTTGGACGGAACAAAATATTATCAAAAAAAAATCTGCTCCATAACTATGATCTACTTCTTAATTAATACGCTTTTAACGCATTATCTCTCATTTGAATGGTGCCCAGTATGATTGGTTATTTATTTATTTAAGATACACGCTCAATCTTACTTGCGTAAACTCTAATTTGCACAAATTAGCATGTACGTTAATTCGCTCTGATTTCCACAAGTAAGTATGGTAACTCGGCAAAACTGTATAATGCGCAAATGGCTTGCATACATTTCAAATGATTGAGACAGTTTTGCACCAACCGGTTTACACGAGTAATCTTGCGCGTTCAATTGATGGATTGAAATGCTTGTTTGCGCTAACTTTTGCATCTACGAGTCGTGTGGACGTTGCACAGTTTACCGTGTTTTTTGCCCAAAATTTTGCACGAACCGATTGCGTATGTAAGTAGAGCCATGCTGCTTGTAGACGAACCTTAACATCCAAATTTGGTTTTATACATTTAAGTTTTCTATATCAGTACAGTACCCACATGTTGTTTAGTAATGTAACAAAATAAATATAGATTCAAATAAAAATATAACAAGGAAACTAACATTTTAAAAAGATATGCTTATATGTATAATATAAACAATGGCATTGAAAAAATATAAATATTCAGAAGCAAAGGCGAAGTTAGTATTTAATGGAGATACTTTAATGATAAATTTAATTATCAGCTTTAAATTCACAAAATAAATTTTAACAATACCATCGTGGCCAGTAAGTCGGGATAAAATAATAATCTAATTGTCATAATAACAAATGAATCAGTTCCAAGGAGAGATTGCTAATTTATTCAATTAGACTAGTTGTTCTACTTGCCTAAATAAAGTTGAATAAGAATTTTTTTTATATTTTGTTATTGATGTGTTAAATATGTCGACAATATATCTATAATTATTTATTCCAGCTGCATTATTTCTATCTTTTTATTAGTTTTTTGTTTTTGAGAAACTCCGTGAAGTGGTGTGATATTTGTCACGTTGAATCAAATTTATTTACAAATATAAAGAATATTTTCAACTCGAAAGTACCATACGCAAGTAACTAACTAACTAACCATCGCGCCTGGTTTTTTTTGTGCAGGAGTAGGCAGATAGAACGAACCGCCAAACAAGTCGATCTTGGAATACACTTCTTGCTACATTCACATTCATATATCGTCTCATACATTCTCTTCTATTATTCCGACTTTGACATGGCCCGACTCAAGCATTTGATTCACCTGATCCTGCCATGTCTTCCTCAGTCGTCTCCCGCTTCTTCTTCCATTCATATTCTCCTTATATATTCACATTCACTCCTTTCTTCGATCATTCGCTCTACAAGCCCAAACCATCTAAGCGTCCCTTTCTTAATCTTACTCATTACGCATATATCAACCTTGACGAATCTTAAAATTTTTCATACGATACATGGTTTCATGACACATTCGCCTCAGCGATCTCATTCCTACAGCTTTCAATCGACTTTCATTCTCCCTCTTCCGGTTCCATGCCTCACTGCCATACATCAGAGTTGGTATCAGCACTCCATTGTGGACTGCTAGCTTCGCTTCTTTGGACATCTTTTTATTAGCGCTAACCGCGTCCACTCCTCCGTTAATGGAGTTTCCTGCATTCACCCTCCTTTCAATATCTCTATCAGTCTTTCCTTCCCTCGAAAACAAACTTCTCAAATACACAAACTCATCGACCTGCTCCATTTACTTCTATTTCCAAGTCTGATTGTATTAAGCAGCTCAAACTCTCAATCGATGAGTCCAAGTATCATGCAATTTGGGCAGTTTTTCACGTCCGGAATGTATAACTATGTCAACACAAGTATTTTAATCTTGTTCACTAGGCTTACATCAGCCTTGTATTCTTTAGAAATCTCAACATTTTTCACACGATCTTGACCCTTGAACCATACGAAAGCAATGTTCCAAAAGCAATTTTTAGAAATGTAATTGGTGTACAGTACTAAAATAATATTTACCGTTTAGGTGCCAGCCAAGCACTCGGTTACCGATTTATATTTTCCATGAACCTCTGAAAATTTATGTCACAGAAATAAATACGCCTATTATAAGATTTTCGCGGGATTTTCCGTTTAATATTTGGTAATATTTCCGCTCAAATCCGCTTAGCCTCGAATAAGATTAATTATTTGATAGATTTATTTATTTTCTCTCCGCTATACAGTCGGGACGAATCAGAAAAATGTTTATTGCGTGTATAAATCTTTCTGGTTGAAGGGGAATTCGCCTACACTTTCACCTGAAACTGAAATTACCCTTAAATCTTTCTGTCAAACGCCCAGAGCATACGTCTTCCTCCGAGCTGCATTACAATATCCCGCTATTTAATTTTGCGCAAAGTGTGCTGAGAATTTTAGAATTCTTACAAAGAAAATATTTCAAGTGGAAACATAACTTTCACCTTACCTGTATTCTCAGAATCAGAAATGAGAATATTTTTTTTAAATTTATTTACATGATATTGTAACTTTGTTATTTTTGTATAATTGTTAATAATTGTAAAATTTATTGCACTACACTGCCCTTGCACGAAAAAATATTATTATCATAATTAATTGCAACCAACCACCTCCAATTCCCTTGTCCATTCATGTATCTGGAACACATTGCCTAGATAATAACATTATATTATTATATTTAGATATTTGTAATGATTTTATTTTTAAATTTGACACAAGTAATCACTTTGTGTGTTAGATGTTACAAAATACAAATAAAATAAAATAAATTATTTCAACACCAATTAATTTATATATATAAAAACTGTTTTGATTCAGTCTGAATCGAAGCAGGTTGATTTGTGAATTGAACAAAACATTTTTTCTTCAATATATGTGTACTTATTTTGTGGCATCATTATTAATAAAAAAAAATTACATCACTGTTTTTACCATATAAATATCAACATGTTCATCAGGATACACAGTATACTCAAAACATGTTGATATTTATATATTAAAAAAAACAGTGGACTGAACAAAGTACTTCTTATTAATTTATCACAAGTACTTTATTGAGATTGTATTATTATTACACCGCAAACCAATTGTTAAATTAATAAAGTCCATATAAATATAGTTACTACTTATTGCAAAACTTTTATTATCTACGAGTATACTTAAAGTATTTGCTTTCGTGTTAACTTGACTGTACCCGCCAACTTTCTGTTAACAGCCGTATGAAGGAAATGAATTTAAAATAGCATTACGCGTGGAATTATATAAATAAATTTATAAATCGGTGACTTTGCCAGTCCTCGGATTTGTATATGTCGTGTTTCCCATTAACAAATTACGATAAAGATTACGGCGATGATTTCGTGGTTGCATGGGGAACTTCGGAAAACACTCGGCACGTAAATACGTGAATAGACGTCAAAGGATCAACTCCGCATTTTAAATATAATTCAATCCCCAAGAACCTACGTCTTAGAGCTAATTCAATTTTTGTGCACACTTGAGGTAGTGTAATTTTCGTCTGTTTTCATATTGTACACAAAGGCGGTCGTAACTTAATTAATACCAATTCGACACCGCGCGCGTCTCGTTGCTTGGGTTGCCGATTTGACAGGTTTATTTTGATTATCATTGTCGTATTTGATAAATAAAGATTACTGATAACTTAATGGGTAAATTTCGTAATGTTTTACTTCTCTCAACTACTAAAATACTATTTTGTTTATTAGTCTTGAATTTTGGAAAATTACATTTCTTGCTTATTACATTTCTTGGCGTTTTTTGTTATTGTTTTTTGTTTTTGTTTGTTTGGCCCGGTATGGGAGCGATTTTTTTCCTCGTAATTTAATGAACGCAATCTAACGCACCCCTCATCTGCGGAGCTCAGAATGATGTTGTCTCCTAATTTGACGTATTTTGATGGAAATTTATTATATTTATAGAAAAATTACGAATGATATGACTAAGTTATGAACTTTCAAAGTGAACTTTGGAAAAACATTTACCCATGACGTCACGAGTCACAATTCAGTACAATTCACAATTTTTATGGTAATGACGAATACTGCCGCGCTTATGGTATCTATGGCTGCGCCAGTCATTTTATGAACCGTACGTCACATGCTTGTCTGCAAACCGGTGAGATTATCTCTATGTTGATGGCTTATATCTTCGGAACTATACGGTATTTTCAAAAATTCAAAAGTTCCGTCTTCAGCATAGTCTAATTAATATGATGCAATTGTTAGTTATATGAAATTCCATTGTAGAAGATATCCTCATTATATATAGTATATTTCTGTATAAAATTCTTTTTACCATACGTGATTGTTATTTTATATATTAATAAAAATATAGATGAATAATTTGCTCATATAAATTATTTCCCACGACATGTTTCTCAACCCTGAAGATATTTTTGCAATTTACTTTTACAAGTTACCTTGTTTATTTAGCAAGCGTTCTCAAAGTATAATTAAAGATACAAAAAAAGCATTGAATTCAAGCTCTTCTTTTATACTTCGTAATTAATTATCAAAAAATGTAACACATTTATTTAATAGCAAATTATACAAACAGATATCTCTTTCAGAATCTTATCTCTTCCTGGAGAGCAGCTGCTTTTATTTTATGTGCCTTAAGTAATCCTTAAGGAGGCGCATTAAAGGATTAACCGTCTACCGACTAAAATTGTTTAGAACGAGATGATAATAAAAAGCTTTGATATTAATGTGGAATCAAGAGTGTCTTATTGCTGCCCGGAGCGTAAACTTGCTAATCCATCTTAAGTCCATAATTCATAATAAACACGTACGTAGCTGCCATCAATATGCTGTGTTACCGTGTAATTAAATTTAATTAAATCGATAAAGTCTAGGCGGTGCAGAAGCTCGCACACACGAGCCAGGCCATAACAGAGTCATTGAGTTTATAGGAAGACATATTAACCCGGCTCTGGGTAAAGGGGTGTAATAATCGCCACCCTCTCGTCTCTAGTCCACTTCGGTCCCCTCGCCCGTATATCCTCCTTACTTCATTATATTATGTTGAGCAACTAGAAAGGCACCACGTAAAAGAGTCATTCATTTCACGTAATTTATTATTTACAATGAGTATTTTGAGGTTTTTTTACAAAGTTCACCAACTAACGTAAAATCTAGTATATGTTTTTAACACACAATTTTGTAGTAAGTTTCATTTTTTCGCATTTTTTAAACTTAAGCTACGTGTAGTATTAAATTGGAGCTAAGGGATTTAGCATCATATTACGTCACATAGTATTCAATCTTATCCGCGGTGGCATCCCGGGGGGCATCTATGACGTCAGAGCGGAGCCGGAGCATTTAGATTTGTTTGTTATTTAATCATTTTCCATATTCATGATCGATTTTTGTTGTTCTATGCATGCATACGAATTTATTATTTTTGAAAGTTCTAATATTTAATTCCTCATTTACTTACTTCTCGAACTCTTTTTATTCAAGTGATACGTTAATCTACAGATTAGCCTCCCTGAAAAAATATTTATTTAATTTAAAGAAGGCGAATCAAGGATACTAAGAACAGCGCGATATAAATCTGTCGTATAAAAATTACTTCGCGTCTTACGAAAAATCTTGACATTTTTCAAATTTCATAAGATTTTTTATGTCATCTTTTTGTCTACTGTAATAGTCCTCGTAGATATTATGGAAACTAACTTATTTAGTATTCCAGATCCGTGTATTCAAAGCAATCTTGTGAAAGCTTTAATTCAATTCTCTTCTGTACAATCCCCTCCAAACAATAATGTGATATCACGTGCTCTCTCCTACATCTCGCCTTGCCTACGAGATATTTATGTCCAGGTGCTTCGCCTTGGCACATAGCAAATAGGTGTCGCTTTAGCTATTTCATCGGCGCCTTGGATAAAAACTCTCTTTTCTTTGTAACTCAATGGAGTATTTTTATTTTACCCTTGCAAACTTACGATTTGCGAAGCTGGCTCAGCTCAAACAAATTGGCACACTTTTACACAAAGGGTCGGCTTGTGATAAAAATCGACTATAAGTTGTTCCTCAATCCCTACCGTATATATATACATATATAATAGTGCTATATACATTCAAACATTGCATGTATATAGCACTATTCTCACTATATCTGTGATACCTGTAAACCAAGCCACGTGTTAAGTTACACCATACAAAGAATTCATACACAACTTATGGATCCACGCATTATTTTCTTGCTTCCTAGGGAAAAAAAAAATCTTCACGGAAAACCCTACACAACATAATAACAGTTTTTTTTATTTGAAATTTGTTTATTAGTCGTATATTAATTACTCAGTGCAGGAAACTCGGTCGTAGTTTGTAGTTGACTAATACAAAATACAAATATTCTCTTTCAAGGTAAGGTGAAGGTACGTTTTATCTGAAGAGATTTCATACAATATTAGTTTTTTTACTACTGTTCTGAGCGGCTGCATCTAGAGAGAAAATAGTCTTGGCGTTCTTGGAAATACTCGACCAAGAGAGAAAGGTAATATTATCATCTGTAAATTAAATTGTTCTGAACTCCTGCATTTAATAAACTTGTACATACCCAATCGAACTACAAGACAGACATTAACTTTCTACATATCTATATCCCGTTCTAACTATAGTTTGAATTCACCAATTCAACGCTTACACAGTCTTGATAACAAATACTTAAATGATATGGATGTATTTGACAATAATCTAAACATGGCAAATTTCAAAAGAAGGATGAATGATTTGTTTCTGCCTAGTTTATAAATTATTGTTAACTATAACTTTTAACATTATTTACTTATTTGTTATTAATGTCAGTATTGACTTAGTGGATATTGCACTAGTGATTTTTTATTTTTTCTGTTACTGTGTATTTTTAGTTTTTGGTGCAGTTTTTTTTTTCTTTTCTTTTTTAGTTTTGGTGCAGTTTTTTCGTTTACAAATGTACTGCTTTTCATGTGTAACTTAACATTACTGCAAGTTTCCTATTTTTTATTTGTCATATGTGATTTTAAAATTAAGTATCTGTATAAAAAAGCCCTATGAGCGTTTAAAAAATAAATAAATACTGTAATGTGTTTTGCACCTGTGTGACTATTATAAGTAACTAAATATGTAAAAGCCCATATAGGGCGTATGTAATATAATAATAATAAAATAAAAATTAAGTAATTTGTGAAAAAAAAATATTCCACGAAATACATGAAGAACGGTATGTCTATCATTGGCGGAATCCTTCATGAGACATGGAATGACTACATGAGGACATTCAACAAAAACAAATCTTAATTTAACTCAAAATTTACAATATTCCATAGTCATATTGCTCATAAGCAAAGCCGAATATAAACAAAGACATGATGTACCTAAATCATTGCTATACAATTCTGTGAATTTATTACCCGTCCGTGCTATATTGTGGGATGAAATTGTGAGTCAGCATACATCTCAATCTGGATATAACAAAATAATAGTACATACTCACAACACAAGGCTACGCAAACGATGGACTTTTAGTGCTCGGATACCTCAATAAATACGGTTAAATAACGTTACAATACTATTTCCCAAAAATTTATAAGATGTTTTACAATGTGAAACAATGGTTATGTGAAAAGGATTTTTTGTGAAAATCTTTTTTTTATGATTTTCCCTTTATTTTTTACACCCTTTTTTGTTTTTATTTTCCTTGTACTTTTGTACCCTCTTTTATTTTTTTTTAAGTATGTTTTTTTTAATAGTTTAATAATGCACCTTTCTTAAATTTAAAATATGGACTGTTTTAATAACGCGTTGTCAAACTATTAAAAATTGGTTTAACGGAACTTTAAAGCAAAAAAAATGAAACATTTGAAAAAATAAGGAAAATATGAAAAAAATATATTTAAAAAAAAATTGTAATGGAGAAAACTGTTTCTATGCCCCACCTTATCCTTCGAACTGTTTTTTCTGTATATATTTTTATTATAATACTCCATATATTTTTTCTGCCATTGTGAAAAATGCACAACTATTGCTATCTGAAATTTCGAGGTTAACACAATTCTTATCAGCACTCAGGAGTCACATAAAAAAAACATTCGCTTTTCGGCTTCGAAATTTTCATTTTTTAATTCCTTTTTTTTTATTTTCCTCAAGTTTGGTTTAAAATCGAAGAAAAATAAAATACGCCGCTCCGAGTTGAATTAATTCGTATTGGCATTTTTCAATCTTGCAAGCATCAGAAATTTCAGGGTTTTTCATTTGTACATACGTAAAAATGATTATGCATATAAATAAGTGCCTACTAGAATCCAAACCATTACTGAATTCGGGTAGCCAAACTAATTAGTCATCAATGATGTTTGCTACTTGAAATAATTCTCACCGACATGTAACGAACGTCATACTAGCGTGGAGATTCTTCGGTGAAAGGCAGTAACTAATAATATCATTAATCCGAAACATTGATTTGCCGGGACATGTTAGTTAGGTAGCACTATCTGATTACATTATTTGTTGTCACTGTCTTGTCGTCAATTATGTTTAGTAGATCGATTGATTTTGTTTGTTCTAACTAAATTAGCTTCGTTCCAAGGCAAACGGAATCTCAATGCGTAGTTTGTAGTTCGATGTATTTTGGGAACAAAACAAGCCAAATATTCGTAGTGAACGTGACAAGTTTCCAGTTTCTTTGATAAATTAACCATCAGTAATAATTATGCCTTGGTTTCAGGAATTGATATCCTTACAAATATTCTATAATTGTTTCTATGGTTATTAGGTATCCATTTATTTTTACATCCTTTCTGTATAGGCATTTGACCTGTTTCATTATTATTTGGTTTTCAGTAAGTTAAACAAAAATAATATTTGTATTGTGAATTTATCAAATCTGTTCATCACTCTCTTCTCACTGGCTTTCATTATTCAGACAATGAACTTGCGGTTCATGTGCAAGTACCAAAGTAAAATATTTTTTTCTTTTCATATTAGTTGTTACATTCTAAACTATCAACCAAGGTGGTCTGTAAACTAACGATTTTAATTGATAGATTTGGTTGATTGAAATATAAAGGCTAGATTAAGGTTATAAAGGAACAAAGATTAACCAAGCACTTACCGAATAATCTCCACATGAAACCAACGACCTGCTTCCACGAGAGTGGTGATATTTTTGATCAAACGAAAGCACTAACTGTCACATTACAATCTTTCCATTCAAAAACAGTAGTATTGGTTAGGGAAAGTAGGGTCGGTATAAATAGTAATTAAGGTGGGAACCAACTGCATTATCATTTCAGAACCTAACGATGGTGGTCGAACATTTGACATAAAAATAAAAATAAAAAACTACCTACGTGAGAAAAAGACCAAGAATTAATAATAAATGCAAGTTAATAATAATAATAATAAGAAAGCATTTATATAGCGCAGTTTTGTGTTGTTTCACTTCAAGTGCGCTTTTTCACTTCAAGTGCGCAAGTTATCGTGCATGATCTGTTCAGTTGTTAATAATAATAATAATAATAATAATGTTTTTATTTAATTTCTAATACAATTACAAACATGTTATATTTAATACGTAAGAGAAATTACAGGTACTTATTTAATATTTGTAAAACAATGTACAAGGAAAAAGAAATATACTAAAAATAAAAAAAAATAAATTCAGAGATATTTAAATAAATTCAGGCAGTGGTGAAGATCGCGTCAATGAGAAGAGATTCTTTCAAGAATCAATAGAATTTCCCTTTTGAATCTTTCCTCACTGACGCAAAATATGTCGATATCCTGTGAGATTTTGTTCAGGAGCAATATACTCCTCCCCACCGGGAGAACCATTGGCAGGTTGGTTCTACAGGTAGGAAGATAGAATAATCTATGACGACGCTGTCTTAGATAGTCATCAGGAACATAAAGACTTATGCGTTCCAAAATAGCTGAATTCTCTATGGAGCCTCGCAGTAGTCTAAAAAAGTGGGTAGCGGCATACCCCTCTCTTCTGAGCTGCAGGGAGTGAAATCCAAGCATGCCCAGAAGAAAGTTAGTTGGATAAAGCCACGGATAGAGTCCGTACTCCCTCATGTAAAGAAATCTCAAAAACTTTTTCTGAACCCTCTCTAACATGAGGGAGCACCCCGTCTCGTGAGGATTCCAAATAGCCGACCCACTCTCCAGCCTACTACGGACTAAAGAGAAGTATAATATTCTAAGAGTACGAGTATCCTGAAAAACCCTCACGGTCCGAATGACAAATCCTAACATTTTTAATGCAGATTGACATACCCCTTCGATATGAACACGAAACGTAAGTTTACTTTCATACACGATTCCAAGATCCTTTATAGTAGAAACACGTTTGAGATTATGACTGAGCATAGTATATCTGTGGTAGGTGAGACTAAATGCTCTGGTGAAAGACAGGACTACGCATTTTGAGATATTGAAATAAAGCTGATTTCGTAGGCTCCATTCAGAGATGTTATCAATGTCAGCTTGAAGATGTAGGCAATCTAAAATATTTCTAATTAGTAGAAATAATTTGAGATCGTCAGCGAAAAGGAGAAAGCGAGAAAAACGGATGACTTTTGCAATGTCATTAATGAAAATAGAGAAGAGAAGAGGCCCTAGGATTGACCCTTGGGGGACCCCAGAAAAAACAAGAAAATCAGCGGATTGAAAAATTCCGTGTGTGACAAATTGCTTCCGGTTTTTGAGATAACTTCCAAAAAAACTTTAGCATACGTAGGGAGAAACCCATTTGGGCAAGTTTTGTTAGTAAGATATCGTGATTCACGGTATCAAAGGCTTTGGAGAAATCATTATACGAACAGTCTACTTGGTATCCACTATCTAGGGACCTAGCAACATAGTCAGTGAAAACCATCAGATTGGTTTCCGTAGATCTTCCTTTTCTGAAACCATGCTGTTCGGGGATAATATATGCGTCTATTTGAGGTACAATGAATTTATGGATTAGTTTTTCAAATAGTTTAGCAGGAGCTGAAAGTATGGCAACAGGTCTATAATTCTCGATTGACTTTTTGGAACCATTTTTAAAATAGGACATATTTTTGAAATTTTCCATAATTCTGGAAAAGTGGAGGTACTAATAGCTAGATTAAATATAAAAGTTAAAGGTGCTTTGAGGAATTCAGCGCACCCTTTTTAGAGTGGAATTCATGGTCACATCCCTTTAATCAAAGAATTACGGCAGCATTATTAATATCTAGAAGTGGAGGATCTCTACTGTAGACAGATTGAAAATGATCAGCAAACGCGTTTGCCACACCCGAGCCATGAAATTCCTGATCACCTTTCATCATGGTATCTTCAAGACCACCATCCTTCCGAAGGGTTTTTATGTAATGCCAGAACATCTTGGGATCGTGCATGATGTTACCTTCGATTTCAGACACGTAAGCTCGATAGGCCACTCGAACCTCGCGTCTAACTAATGCCCGGTAAAAACTAAAAAGATCGTATTCACTCTGAAGTCCTCCTGCCTTCCAACGCTTGTGAAGGGCATGCTTGATCTCTATATTCGAAATGACTTCTCTCGAAAACCACTTCGGATATTTGCGACCACCACTGCCTGCATTTTTTTTGGGAAAACATGAATCAAATACATCGTAAATACAAGTGTAGAAATATTGCGCCGCCTCATCCACTGTAGCAAATGTGAAGAGGTTTTGCCAGTCCACCCGGCTCATTGAATCGTACAAGCCGGTGAGATCACCTTTGTTGAAATTCCACCCCCTTGAGATTTTATTTACAAGGGTGGGGGCTCTATTACTTTTTAAGGGCGATCTGATCAAACTGGACTGGAATTCAATGGCCGGATGATAGCTATCCTCTAGCAACAGTGGAAAAACACAACGTCTCACCTCAAGAATGGCATTACACAGAACAAAGTCAAGGATTCTGGAATTGGAATTTTGAATATTATTACACTGTGAAAGACCGAAGACTGCGCATAGGTATTCAAAGTCGGATTCCACCTTAGAGGCGTCCCGAACGGAATGCAAATTAAAATCTCCCAGTATAATAATATTCTTTTTACCAATTTCATCAAAATTAGCGTGTATTTTGTCAAAAAAATGCTTAAATGCTTCCCACCTACTGCTAGGCGGGAAATAAACTACGCACATGTATGTGACAGACAGTTTGCAAGATACTTTTACCCATAAATCCTCTTGCTCAGTTTCTAGGGCGTGGATGCGTTCGACCTTTAACCCTTCCACGCCCTTAAAGGCAAGGAGACAACCGCCACCCTGCCTGTGGCCATCTCCATTGTCTCGATCCCTTCTAAAAACTAAGAAGTCACCACCAAAAAGCTCAGAGGTTAAAACACCCGCATTCAACCAAGTCTCTGTCAGCGCTAAGACATCATAGTCACCGGCCGCAACATTATTGTAGAAATGCGAGCATTTAGTTTTCAACCCCCGAACATTCTGGTAGTAAAAGCACTTTTTTCTATGTAAGTCCAGTCAGCTGTTGCCGACCACGACAGCTGGAAGTCGCGGCGCCGCCAGCCTAACTTGCCATTCTTTGATGAATGTGCCGCGCGGCCAGTGTTTTGATTTCAAAACCTCGGCAACGGCTGACTGAGGCATGCCAATTTTAAAAGATGAGTACTCACCCTTAGATTTAATTTTTGCTATTGCAAACGAAACGGTATTTACGAGCGAATTAAGGTAAAGCGACATGTCATCACAAGAGGTGTCAGGATGTAAGGGGTAACAGTGAAAAAATGTTAGTTGGTGCCTCAGTTGCGCACGTTTTTTTGCTACCCCTTACGGTGACACGCCGCTTATTTGTAATTTTGATCCATTCGGGTGGTTTAGACGGACAAGAGGGTTGTGAAATGATGGCATCGGCTGTAATTGTCTCCCTAGTAGTCGGAGCGTCAGATGTTACCGGTGTAGGTGGTAAAGATGGTAGAAACTTCTTAACCTTTGTAATTGGAGCGGAACTATCAATTGCAGTCGATGTAGACGGCTGCTGTGTAATCTTCAATAGCGAAGCAGATACAATCTGTGAAGCAGGAGATGTCGAAGATTGCACGCCAACATCCATCTTGCCTGCAACTTGGGTTTTAGTTGCAGATCTAGTTGTAATCTTGCGAATGACAGGCAGCATTTCACGAGTGTTGTTTATAGTTTTGTTTACAACAGCGGGGAGTGAGGGGAACGAGTCGGGCAGCGACAGCTGGGCGGACGCTGAGACCGGCGGACGGCACTGCTTGCTTGTACCTTCGGCTGGGCGTTCGGCAATACTCGTAACTTCCGAAGTGAGAAGCGGCGGAGCGCATACGGTCAACTCCAGTGGCGGACGGGACAGCTCACTCGTATCTTCGGCTGCGCGTTCGGAAGTGTTCGGGATTACCGAAGAGCGACCGGCCGTTACTGCGTTGTCACTGTTGACACTTCGCGCACTATCACAAATAGTTAACTTGGAAGTAATAACGTTTTCGAGTTGTTTCACTCGCTGTAAAACATCTTTCAACACTGCAGTCTGTTCGGTGACTATATTCATCAAGTCGCGAAGCGTGGGGTCTGCCATTTTGGATGGTTTAGTACAAGATAATCTTTGCAGAAATAGGACGAACAAAAACACGTCCGTACGTGATAATAATCTCGGGTGTGTGTGTTGTACATCTTTATGCCAGATTTGAGTGCCTGGGTAATGGTAGCAGACTCCATCAATGTCATTTGGATAACTGCGGACAGATGACTGAATTCGTACATTACTTATGTGTTTATCGTATCAATATCATAATCATATTCTGTGAATGGGAAAAGATTATAATATAATATGTCATTTTCATAACAACTATAAAAAATTATTTTATTTTTGTGTAAAGCCAATTTCCATGTATATTCCATTCAAGCTATTTAGCTTAGCTTTTACCAAATAGTACCGATGAACATGTGAAATGAGTTTTTAAACGATGAAGTGACGAGTCACTCCGACTGCCCGTGGCGAGGCTTCAGCGGGTGCATGTAGAGAAGGAATTAAATCTACTTATTATTCACTGTAATTTTCAAATGCGAGGCCCAACTTAACGCCCAGTACACAATTATTTCTCTCTCCTAGAGGTAACGAAGATTGATGATATGAATTAATTTTTATTTCTCTATCTATAGAAAATGGGGCTCACTGCTGACGTAATTACCATATATCTGTATACCACAGACATAGTTTAAATTGTACTAATCTGAAGATACCCGTTGTAAGGTGAATCCGATCCGGTTTTTTAATAAACACATGGAAGAAAGTTATAAAGGAGGTTAATTTGAAAAAATCATATTAAGATGGAATTCCATCATAGAAATAATGATGATTATTTTTTAATAATAATGCAAATATGGAACAAGTACAAGCCAACACTGTTTCATTTATTTTTTCTAATGTTTTTCATTTTTCATTTTTCTGGCACACATACTTTCCACTTCCATTTTCGCATATTTCGCATCTTTTTTTTTACTTATTTTGAATTCGTGTGTCCTTTGACAAACTACTTAAAAGTAATTTGCCCCACATTAAAAAAAATATCCCCCCAAACGCTTTCTTTTAAACACTGAAAATCGTTTATGTTCTCTTCCTTCAAGAAAAATTCGTTCCAGCTCCATGATATGGCAATTTTCAGTTCCTTAACGAGTAAAGTATATTTTTCCAAGAATTGAGTATTATTGATAGGTAAGAGTATTCCACAAATTCAACAATGGGTCGTTAGTTTCAAGATGAAGGAATATATCCAATTAATTTCTGAGATATATATATACATAAGGAGGTTTTTTTATATAATTGACTCAAAATATTATGGATAGAAATCAAACATAAGTTGTTTGTTATATAATAAGGTAACGCTTTTTTTAAATAACCTTTACAAAAATACATAACTAAACATTACATGAAGGTTAAACGATATTGGCTGGTTTATCGACGAAGAGAAGGCATGTGGCTTGGTACTCCGCCAACTATTGTGGGATGTGCTTAAAATATGCAGTTGGAAGTAAATTTTAGATTGTCAAGCATTCACATAATATTATATTATATAGATAATAGTGTCGACAATATTAGTAACATTCGAAATGAAAATTGACCCCAGAGTACGACCAAACTAATATAAAACCTTCAATAGAAAAACACCACATTTTTCGGAAGTTTGTGATGCAGAGAACAGTCAGTATCATGTTGATGACATTGCAACGCTAACTTTGAGCAAGGGAGGTTATGAGTCCGTTCAAGAGTGGATAAATATGCGAACTTACCGAGACAGCAATCAGACTTTGCATCAAGTAGAAGATAAAACAGGTATGGTATATCTGATAACGTACGAATATTGATCTTCAATTCTCAAGCAAACAGAGAGATCGTCCATAGAATAGATGCGGCAAGTGAAATGTTACTTCGTCGTACAAAATCGTAATAGAAACATAGCTAATCGTAAAAACCAAGCAACTTGTGTGATCTCGTCACCGTATTGTTACATCCTTACTAACGGACATCAACTCTGGATGAATTAACGAGAGAGTACGTTCTTAGAACGAAGCTAGTCAAAATGTAATTCATAAAAGAGGTTGCGAGAATTACGCTATGGAAAAGAGTGAGATTCTCTAATATTCGAGAACGGCATGGCGTCGAACCCTTATTACTTTCTTTATTTACTTTACATTTAAAAAATCTACGTTTTAATGTTTGAAATAAAAATATATTTTTTAACACCACTTTATTAGATACATAAACCAACCGGTTTCGACTCTATCTGAACCTTCTTCGGGGTTGAATAAATGCATTCAACCTTGAAGATGTATCTAATAAATTGGTTTAAAAAAAAATAAAAATCATATTTAGTTTCAAGTTTATATATTAAAACTCAAATTTCAACGACGAAGTTATTTATCAAATTGTTCGATTTTGACTCCCGTTCTCCCACATCTCACTCTGCAATAGGGTATATTATGGCGTGAACCGCATTTGTGTCAATTATATTTTAAAATAATTAGAAATTAATCGGCTTTTTCATACGTTTCGAACCTCACTCGGGTGGCCTCCAGCAATCGAATTTTATTTACGCGGCTACAACCAAAATCACCTAATAATCAAAGCACTGAAACAAATAGACCTTTTAACTTCTATTAGGTACTCTAAATAAAAAGTCTTTTAATTTTGACATATTTTAAAATTTAGAAGGTTCTCATAGAAGCAAAGAAACTGATTTGATTCAGTGTCCCGACAAGCTATAAAATACCTACTTATAATATATTTATCATACGAAAGTATCTAAAAAAGAGATTTTTAAAAAATGTATCGGAGATGATTGTGTAAGTGTTTATGCGTTGAGTAAATTTAAAAAAAAACGTTTTAAGAAGTTCTACGGATATTTCTAGATTTTTTTATTTGATTTCTAAAGCCGTTAACATGCTGCTTTTTTTATAGCGTAGTATTCGTGAAAATAAAATCTTAACGGTGGTTAGGTTAAGTTCATAAGTGTGTGGTTTCAAGCAATTGCGAGTACTCGCATTGCATAATAGTATCTTTTAGTTTATGATATTCTCAGAGGTATTTAAGGTACTTTAAGTTAGGTTATGTTAGGGTGCATTGGGTTAGGAAAGTAAAATTGAGAAACAACGTAACATTCAATTAATTAACGGCGGCGCAACAGGAAAAGTGCTTAACTAATCAGTACACTACACTTCACTTCACTTTTTCTTAATTCTATTTACTAATAATAATAATAATAATTGGATGATTTTTATAGCGCCGTTTTTGTGAGAAATCACCTCAAGGGCGCTTTACAAATATTACTTCATATTCTTTATCTAATTATGTACAAACAGATACAGAAAAACATACTTACCTGGCAGGTCGCTTCAGATGAACACAGTTTTATTAGAAAATTTAAGTATAGAGACGAAAATTTTACAGTTGCTATTTTATCCTCCCTTTCTATTGATGTTACATTTATGAGAAGATTGGTGGCACAAAAAGAGTTGGTTTTTATTGAAATATTTATAATTTTAGGATTTTATAATAAAATTTTATATAAATTCTTGGAATTGGAATTGGAATTTTAAAAATAAACCTATACTATGTCCCTACAAATCTGTATGAATCTAACCTAACCTATGCTTTATTGACATCATGGTTAATTTCTTTTCTGATTGAAAATATTAGTTTTGTACCGTTTTCAGTTTTGGCATATTCAAAAAGAAACTTTTTTCAGTATAAAGCCGATGCAACGTCCTTTTGTCATAAATAAAACTGTGACCAAAATCCGTTTCCAGGCCATAAAGTCTATGTGAACTCGTTCGTGGCAAATAAAAGAAAAGCCACATGAAATAGACAGACGAGGGTGAACAAATATCCAGGTTTAACTTTAAAAAATACCCACCACTTTAATTTACGAGGTAATGTAATCGCTCTCATTCGGGAAACAGACTTACATCTTGTTTATTCGTGAATTTTAGGTTCCTTAGATTTTCAATTACAGTGAATTGAATGATTTCATTATGTATCTCGTAATTTTGCCATCATTGCTAATCAATTTGTTCTTTTGATGTTGAGTTTAAATTCGCACGAAGCTCGCATGATCCGCGTATCACATTATATTTATTAAATCACGTTAGATCTTTTCCGCGAACCCCCGGAGTAAGAATAATATTCCACAAAATAAGTGAGAAAACTCCGAAGAGTTTATGATCGAAAAACGTTAATAAATTATAAGACTCAACATCCCCTTATTTGCGTAAGCCTTCGAGACGATTCCTTTTTTCCGCTTCGTGGGATTCCTGCTTGTGCGGGTTTATCTGATCAAAAATTAATGTAACATGTCACTCAACGGTTCCTATTGATATATTATCTTCTAACGGGATATTTATTCTCGGATGGGAAAATATTCACGTGTAATAAATGAAAAAATCAAAATAATCTCAAATAGCTTTTCATACGTATGTTTACCAAATTATATCATTGAAATACCCGTGTTTTTATTCCAAACCATTTCATTTTCTCAGTGGAAAAAGATAACCATTTCTATTAAGTACTTTAAACTAATCGTTGAATTTAAGGACGCCAGCCTTGATACGTCCTACCTCTACTTCAAAGTTGAATGTTGCCCGAACGAGTAAACGTTAAAAGCGCTTAAAACGAAATTTACTTTGTCACTCTCGATATTATGATATTATGTATAGGTATTTCAATTAACGTGACTTTGATAAACTTAATTGTGAAATAAATTGCTTTAAAATAAACATGAGACACAAAAGCTGCTCGTGTTTCGTTCACAATACTCTTAATATTACATTACTGAAATTAGTCTACCACAAAAAGTTTAGTCATTTTAAATAAAGTAGATGCATGAACTGTGATTATTATTACTCTTACGTAAAACTACCTGCAACATACAAACATTATTCTATTGGAAAACTTAAGTTTTTTTACTCCCACGTGATTCGAGACACGCGATTCATGATTGAAAAGTAATCGCTTTATTTTACGTTAATGGAAGTTTTCATTTTTATGTAACCACATGCTTTCAATTCTTTAGAAACATGTCATTGGTGAACTCATTTTAAATGTATGTAGGTAAGGAAGACAAACTGCCTTAACAAACTCATAATATCACACAGTTGCGAAGCAGATACTTAAGTATACTTGGTAGTTATGTGTTTTTTTTTTTCGAACACCAGCCGGGAAATTGTTTTTTTTTCTAATTTCATCATGGGATATTTAATGCGTAAAATTTAATTAATTACTATGGAAAATTTATTCCTTCTTGTTGTAGACGACCTAAGATCTAAATACTGCTTGAAATGGAAATAGCCATGTTTAGAGACCAGATCTGAAAGCGACTTCTGAAATCTCTACTTCCCATTCTCCAACACAACTTTTCTTGATAGGGTTGCAATAGTTCCCACTGATTCCGAAAATAACTTTAAATACATTTAAAGAAAAAAATACAGCAAATATAAGGAACGTGGTTATAAGCATCTCTCTGGTTTATCGCGTACCAACAACTGTTGTGTTGATAAAACTCGTCCAATTTTCAATCCACTTAATTTAGTCGCAACATATTCAGATCGCGCGATTTAGGTCGTGTCTCACGTACGCGCGCCGTACGTCGATGCGTTTTCCCAATAAGCCACGACTCCCTAACGATCTTCCTTAGAAAATCAACGTAGCCCGTCGGAGCGCCGAGAGCGCGGGGGCCCGGGGGGCGGAGGGCCATCCCTCTGTTTTACGACTCCGCAGTACGCGACCGACTCCTCTGATTGGATTAATGTTACGACCGGATATCTAGTCACGGTTTTTCAGCGTTAGGGATTACGCTTCTTCTGTTCGAGTCTAATCGAACTTTGAAAGTCGCTCGCTGGGATTAAGGCGAAAGCGATTCCGAACTAACAGTTTTTACTAGAAACTGCGAGTTACTAGTACACTGGCAGTTAAAAACTGCGAGAATCTTGTATGGTAGCAGTTAAAACTGCGTCTTAAAGTCACTCGCAAGAATTTAAAACGAAGGCAATTGCAGACTGAACTTACTGTTTTTACCATACTAGCTATATAACTTCAATGTCCTGGTTTGCTAGCAATAGAAACTTCGAGTTACTAGGATGCTAACAGTAGAAATTGTTCTTTACTAGCATGCTAGCAGTAGAAACTACGATTTACTAATACGCTAGCAGTAGAATTTGCAATGTATTAGCATGCTAGCAGTAGAAACTGCGATTTACTAGCATGCTAGCCTAAATTAAGCCTAACCTAATTAATCTTATTTTAATATATTTCTTTAATTATTATTTTTATTTTTCTCTTAACGACTTTATAAATTTCTCCCTTAAAAATTATGCCGGTTCATCCGTACATCACCAAAGATTTAGATGAGTGGTTACAAACAACTGTAATTTTTTTTAAATAACATTGAAGATCTTATTTTAAGAAGAGTATTGAACCAAAAACAGATATGTAAAATAACGGTGTTTAGCATGTACATTAACATAAACCATTGCCTCACCTCAACATTTCAAAGTGGTTCCAGATAACAGTTTTTTTTCTGTTTATTTTACAGTTTAATTCATTTATAATATAAGCAATATATCATTACATACAGGGTGTATCTCCACGTACCCGACAGTAACGCAACAACCATAATTTTTTTTCCATCACACGCCGCCACTGGGTTAAACCTGGCGCATCACGTGATACGCACTCAATCTCATTCCAGCAGACGAGACGGAGAGCGTGCGTGGAGAAAGTGTGGCAATGTGTTCGGTGACAACGAGTAAACGAAATATATTCTTTTTTTTGTTTTGTTTGAAAAAAATCTTCGTTTTTTACTCTAAATAGGCTCAGAGATAGCTATTTAAATTTAAATTCTATCGGATATATGCTATTACTCCCTGTATATATTATGCAGTGGAAAAGTAAACGAAATATATTCTTTTTTTTTGTTTTGTTTGAAAAAAATCTTCGTTTTTTACTCTAAATAGGCTCAGAGATAGCTATTTAAATTTAAATTCTATCGGATATATGCTATTACTCCCTGTATATATTATGCAGTGGAAAAGTAAACGAAATATATTCTTTTTTTTTGTTTTGTTTGAAAAAAATCTTCGTTTTTTACTCTAAATAGGCTCAGAGATAGCTATTTAAATTTAAATTCTATCGGATATATGCTATTACTCCCTGTATATATTATGCAGTGGAAATTAAAAGTGATGTGTACTGTAATTATCTTAACTCCTATTTTTAACCAAAAAAATCATAAAGAAAATCTATCGGCTGCTTTCATGTTCTGTAATATCAGTAACCATCATACGAACACATTGTTTATAAAGCCATTCATGTAAAAGTTGCTTATGCGATGGAGTTGTTGTTCTTGCTAAGTCTTTCCTTGAGACCGGCGACCCGATGCGGAGGGTAGCGGAGCTGGGTGAGCTTTAACGAGATGTTTACAGAAAACTTCATCATCGCTAAAATATTAATAAAATAGGAACCAACCTGCAGTGTTACCTTCGCGATCTAATATTTTATCCGAGTAGAAATATTATCACGGGAAGCGTGTAATTCGTGAGGTTTGTGTAGCTCTAACTGACTTTCTAAACATCGGTAAATCATCAAATACTGAGCTTTATCAGTGGTTATTTAAATCATTTTTTTATTACGTGAATATGCATCACAAAATGAATATTTCAGCCCTTTTCTCGTCTCTTATCGGTGGTTGACTGTCATTTGAGCATTCTTCACCCTCCAGACTGCAACCTAGGAATACTGATCAGCAAAGTTTTTAAACCATGAAATTCGTATATTTTATTATAATCCCCTCGATTATCAATTCGTTTTATCGCCCTTCATGGTGTGATCAAGATTTTGAAATCTTTTTATTTTACAATTCCTTTAAAATCATATACATCTGCCTACAAAAACCGTTTATAAAAATGGCGATGATAAAATTTTGTGATATAATACGGTCGGTTCCAATACGCCAAAATAAAATCGTTTCAAAGAACGTAGGGTATTAATTTAAGCCGCAATTGAAAAACCGCGCTTCGAGTCACTTAACTCTTTTTCTTGCCTTTTTCTCGCGCTTGGGAGAAACGTTAACTCTGCCGAAAACGAGAACGTTACGATCTTTACGTGAAAGTTTAATGGCGGCTGAAATTCACTCTGGATTGGTATGCGAGCAAAGGGCTTTGTCCCAATCAAATTTCTCTCGTTATTAGACTACTGCCAGAGGGTCACAAACTTATAAAGACACTTCTGGAAAATACTCAAAGACCATGAATCCTATTATGTATGGACAGACAACCCAGTGCCGAGTTAACCATCGGGCATAGTAGGCAATCGCCTATGGGCCTTACTCATTTAAGCGACCCCACGAAAACGGATTAAAAAAAAAAACAGTAAAGCATTCTTGAAACGTAAAAAAATACTCATAATCAATCAGTCTACCCCATCGGTCCCTAAACTGTGGCCCGCGGGAAGTTTTATGTGTTTTTTTTTCAGTTTTAACGTTAGATGTAAGTTCATAATAATGCAGGGTCGGATTTACTGGTTCCACTCTAAATTTTCGGGAGTAGGGCCCTGCACTGCAAAGGGACAACCTTTACAAATAACAAAGGCACTTGGCTGTTTCAATAAATATACAATTCCCTACCACTTTAACGTTGTTGAGCGTGAAGGATGACAAAATGTGTTGTAAGCTTCCCCGTGGAAACGTTTTCGATGCAAAGATACTATAGCTAAATTAAACTAAATACAGGGCCTAACGCGCTTTTTCCCGTGTTAAATCAGTTTAGGGTATAGTTTGGAAGGGGGTCCCGAAGTACGTACTGGCTAGGGGGATCCGCGGGGCTTAATCCGGCACTGCGACAGTCATTGCTCAATGTAAAAGACTCAAATGTGATGTTTTATTAAGTTTTCGAATCGGTGGCAAACTAAGGCAAGAGTTACATTGGTTGGGAAACGTAACATAACCTAAACGTTATGTTCCTAGTTATGTGGACTAAAGTTAATTATGGTAAATTAGTCGTAATTATTCAGTAATAAATCACTCTGCCCTGATGATAAAATCTACCTAATAATTATTGTGTGCTTCGAGTGTGTATGAGGAATGAGGTAAGAGGACAAGGAGTGGGTACGAAGCCATACTAATCAGAATTTTATCGTAATTTCGATATTGTACCGAATTAATCAAAGCATTATACATTATTAAAAAAAATGTATTTATGACTCTGCTTCATGTGAAAAGTCGTAACATATTGAAACATGATTGTTTTTCCTTATAGGATGAAGCGAAAGAAAATGTGACCATCAGTGAACTGAGCTTCATACCGACTTCAGATGATGATGGGAAGCCTCTCACCTGCAGGGCGGAGAATACGCTCCTTGGTATCTTTATAGAAACCACTTGGAAATTAGAAGTTGTCTGTAAGTATAAACTTCCATCAATGGGGACTCTCCTTTAATCAATGATCTTCTGCAACAACCGTCAATCCCACCGCATTTTTCGAATATGCCTGTAAAAAAAATCTTTCTCAAACATTTACTGATATCCTTTGTACGAGGTGTGTTCAAAAGAAAAGGTGAATTTTGAATTTTCGCGGGCTGTGTACATTCGATTATCGATTTTTTTTTTGTTATGTTGGTACACATATGTTTATCATATGTTAGCATTATCAGCCATTTTGGATCAGTTGTTTGTTTTTGACAACTGGAAAGGTTAGTCACGTTTTTGGGTGTTCTTCGATTTTTTATTTAGGTTCGTTTTCTGAGGTGAATCTGATTTGTCAGTCCGATTGCAGTGAAATTTTAGATTCGCTTTATTTTCTATGTCCTTATCAGCATTCCTTCAAATAATTTTTTTTTATTCTTTTTAGAAAAAAATTGTTAATAATTGTTAATCCTATGGAGGAATTTCCTAGTTTTGGTCGGAACTTGATAGCCGTTTTCTGGGGCATCATCAGTCCGATTAAAGTGAAATTTTAGATTTGCTTTGTTTTCTATGTCCTTATCAGCATTTCTTTAAAAAATCCAAATTTCAATGTTTTTCGATTTTTTACTAAATTTTTTTTAGTAAAAAATCGAAGAAAAAACCAAACGTGACTAACCTTTCCAGTTGTCAAAAACAAACCACTGATCCAAAAGGGCTGATATTGCTAACATATGATAAACATATGTGTACCAACATAACAACAAAAAAATCGATAATCGAATCTACACAGCCCGCGAAAACTCAAAATTCACCTTTTCTTTTAAACACACCTCGTATATCTGCGAGATTATTTTTTTTTTCTTTTATTTCCTCAATTCATGGTTATTACAAACATTAAACATGAAACATCGGCAATAAAAATTAAAAAATAAATCAATAATTAAATAAAATAAATAAACGTACGGTTATTAGGGAAGTAACATTTGATGATTTTTTTCTAGATCCTCCAGTGGTAAGTCTCAAATTAGGAAGCACCCTTACAGCAGAGGACATCAAAGAGGGTGATGACGTTTACTTTGAGTGTCATGTCCACTCCAACCCCGCCTGGAGGAAGCTACACTGGATGCACAACGTGAGTAGCTAATTCTCTTCGTACTAAACTAAACATATCCTTGGTTGAACGATACGACTGTACCACCCTAGCTAGAATATTCCTGTTCCGGTACGAACGGTAAACCATATTTCTTTATATTTTCCCTTTTTTCCAGCTTCTTTACCTTCTTTCAGCAGCTTTCTTTTATTTTTCTCCTTTCTTTCTATTTTTTAAGATTTTTGTTTTCTTTTTTATTTATGTTCGGAGGCGGGTATAGGTACCACCAGGAACCATTCATTGAATAACCAACATCTCTGCCATAGGTCACCTCAAGTGGTTCACTACATCTGGTGACTTATCAGGAGTGCCCGGGTTCATGGGATGAGGTTTGTCCAGGTCTTAGCAGTGGATGCGTTTGCCCATGCGTGGTGAGTCGGATCGAGGAAGGCCGATTGAGGGAGACTCTTTGGCCTGTCCAACGGGACTCCTTCGACCCATCATCCCCTTGCACCATAGTGGGAGGGATAGATTCATTCGTCCGTCGCTCCAAGGCGTACTGACCCCCCAGATTCCTACCCACCCCTAATACCTTCTTGCTTCCCAAAACATCCTCTCCTCCCTTTCCTTCTTTTACATCAACTCTACACAAGAGGCCCTGAGGAAAATAATATCCTTCAGGGCCTATGTCATTTTTGAGGATGCTGTGTGGAGGGTCTTTTTGAGGTGAGAAAGGAGTGAACATGGGTCTTGAAGAGACAAATGTTATAGGAGGGAGGAAATACAGAGGCCGGCAAGTCGATCCACAGCCGAGTTGTTGAACTCAAGAACGAGACGTAGAAACTACCCGTTCTGATGTGACAAATGTCAACCATGTACAAATGTTGGGCACGCGTTTGGCATGTTTCTCGCCCATGCACCGGTGCCGAAAGGATCATTGACGCTCATTCCTCAGAGCAACTTCCATTGAAATACCGGTAGAAGAAGGACAGCATTCTCACCTGACGCTTGTGCTCTAAAGATTGCAATCCGTTTGTTAAGATAGGGGAATCTATCAAACGGACCGCCCGAGTCAAGGATTTTTAAGGTATTTTCGGGCTCCAGACCAGAGGTGGCTTCCAAATTCAACAGTGGGGTGAACTGGTGATTTATACAGGGTCAGCAGTTGTGTACTATTAAAGTATATGCGGACTCTGTACAATACGCCCAGCTTATGAGAGGCTAACTTTACTCTGGCTTCGATGGAGCCCGTATCAATAGAAGGCGTGTTGGGAAGATTGCTTCCATCGAATATTTTTCCTTTAAAAGACCCTCCACACATCATCCCCAAGGATGACATAGACCCTGAGGGAAATTATTATACATAGGCCTATATACAGGGCCTCCTGTGTGGAGAGAAAAAAAAAGCAGAATCCCGGCTTTCCGAACGTGTTCGTATACGAGTACGAGTATGTTGTTTGGAATTCAACATATCATTGATTAAATTACATTTATTTGGATCATTGCAAAATGTTACAGTATTTTGCAATCAACTATAATTTATCTTTCTCGAATATACCTACCGGTGCGAAGCCAGAGATCCAGGACACACGATAGCGTATTCAGCACCAGGAATGGAAGAGGCTTAACCGGATACATGTAAATCGGTATATTACGGATCCCCAAATAAGTTTCATTGTTACGATGCTAGTTTTTTCTGGGCATTATGTGTTGATCAAAATAAATGAGCGTCAGCACTTGGTTCGTGAAACGGTTCGTAAATGATCAACGAATTTATTTTATTTTTTAACTTTTGCATTGAAAGTACCAGTAGATTTTTCTAGTTGACGGTAAATACTGCATGGCCAGTCGTGGAGAGTACTGACTTCGTTACCCTGCCATAAAGCCGCATAAAACGTCGCGGATACGTTTCATTGACTCTCGATGGTTATGCAAATACAAATTGTCAATATGACAAACACTCGCGGCCTAACTGACAGCATGTTAAAAAGTTGCCCATTTAAAATATTCTCAAATTATTCAAAGCGAACGACGAAATGGTCTGATTTCGATGCACGCGTTTGAATATTCATGAAAATCGGCTACGATACATATACTACACAGTAAAGCACACAGTGTGTAACCATTTCAGACGGAACACGGCGGACCCGGACACTACCATTATTCAGTTAGGTGGGCTAAAAGCCAATGGTCGGCGTAAACAAATGATATAATTTTATCCCGGTCAGCGCATACGGACTAACGAACCGATAGCAATATGCCCTCCACATAAAAGCCAAATTTAATAACCATTAGCTGTGATGCGATTAAGATAATGCGGAGAGCAAACGTCGCCGTCGCTACAATTTACTGGGGATTTTTTTTCTGTATTGCTTCCTACTCTGGTTTCAATAGTTTCCGATGACCATCGGGACCTCGATGAATCTATCTAAAAAGAATATTGTTACAATTGTACTGAATGAGGATTCATGTCGTAGGTGTCCTTTAAACTACCAGTTCATGTAACTTTAAAGTTTGCTATATTATCTTAAAATAGACCTACTTTATTACTTTTCTAGCAAAGTTCCAACTCCAAGGTAAACACTTTTGCAATGCTCATGGGAGATATCTGATAAAAGATCTTTCTATTAACAATACATAGCCCTACCACGAGAGATCCTCTGTAACTACTATTTCTGTTACATGCGTCGTTTATAAAAGGGGGAGAGCTACCAACTCATCTACCGGCGGTATACCTATAGTCACAATTTCTTTGAATTCGATTTCATGCCATGAGTGGCTTTAGTCCTTGGATTTTACTGTTGATCGTGATATTATCTAACCCTGGGCTTGGTTGAATATAAAATTATTTTCCGAAATTCCTATTTTTATATCTATCGGTGTGTGCTCGATGAATGAATGTAGATGAATATTCCTTTCCCGCATATTGCGAAACGCTCATCTCAAATCTGTGCGAATAATTGAATATAATTTGAACTAGAAACAAAGGATAATACGTGTTACATACCAATCGCATACCGAGGTACTTTGTCGAATAATACTTGTCAAATAATTTGGACAGAGATAATTTGATACTCCAAATCCTTTGGGATATTCATTACCAAGTACAAACAAAGACGATTCTTAACAACGATTAATAATAGTCAATATTAACCTGCTTTTCTTACTAAATGTAACACACATTTCCATTTATGTTGCAGATTGTTACGATGATCGACTATGGCTTCTATTGAACTAAAAATATTAATAAAACATTAACATTATTTACACCCGAGATTCCCAACGTGCGCGATATCGCCCCCCAAGGGACGTTGGATAGATCCTGGGGGACGATGGTGGTGTCTAGGGTAAGAGGGGAGTGGTGTAGAGCTACAAGGGGGCGGTGAATGGCTGAAATGAGGAGCAAGGACAACGAAAAATATTTTTGAATTACTCATGAATTCAAATTTTTCGTAGGTACATCATTAAAAGAATCATGCAACAAAATGAACTTTTCAATTATTCAATTGATTTAAGATGCGTTAATAGTTTTCTTTGTCATTTTCTTTATGGTGTTATAATACATAATCAGGATTCTCGAGACCTGTTGTCAGGTGAACAATAATGTACTACATAATATAATATGTACATAAATATTTATCAAGAGCAAAAAGGTATCATTATCTCTCAGCCATAGTGTGTATATTTAGATTTCATCGTATTGTCGCGTAAGAAGAAACTGGGGGAGGGGCGCTCATGAAAAATATAGTCCAAAAGTGTACGGTGAGACAAATAAGGTTGAGAACCTCTGATTTACACCAACAGATTTGACTTTTTTTATTTATTCATCTATACAATCTCAATATATATTAGTGTTGATGATGGTTACACTATTTTTGTTGAGAATTCCGAGAATTTATTTGAGGGCGCCGTAAATAATAATTATTAATACGGGTAGGTACTTGAATTAGTTGATTCGTCTATTTAGGTACTCTATGTCTATACAAACATCCAGCACACATTCGGCAAAGTAAACTTTAGGGACATTCATGAACCTTCAGATCTCGGGTCCTTTATTTATGTGCAAATCTTGGGAAAAACTTCATGATGAATTTGTCTTCGTGGAACTTTAAAATTCTACCTATGAAGTATCTCAAGCAAACTGGTTGTGTGAATTATTAGTTTTGCTCGTGTTAGCATAAGAAAGTTGAAATACAGTTGGGTCGTATATCACCCAAACAGAGAAGCGTACAACATACTCGACACTCGTGCATGTACTCTTGGCTTTATCAAATGCCATAAACCGGAACGGTTCTAAGTAAAGTTTATTGTTTCCTTCCATTCATATTATTGTTTAGGACGCCGTTCGAGTTTATGGGCCGAATAGAATAAAGGGAGGGGGCTTTATTGAACTTTTCTCATTAGCTCTCTTCTTTCACTTCTTACTTCTCTCCGCTCTTCCTTCCTGACAAGCGACTCTAATTTGTCTGTGTTCACTTTCAATGCAAACTTGCCTTCGTTATGATTTACTCACATGGTTCATGAGAACAAGCAACTCATCATTGTTTAAATACTATGTACGAATGAACACCACTAATAATTCTCTAAGTCTGATGCAATTGACGTTACATTGGTAACGCTATAAAGAAAAATGAAATCTGCTTATTTTATGTTCATTGTTTTAAATATTTAAAGGTTGGTAAAACCTTTTCGTGTTCAAAAAATATTCTACGTGTTCTTTCTTCTAGTCTAGTTTATGTAGCTGGCATGATTATTACCTTTACGTGATTACTTATTAACGTTATACACGCATTACTTTAAAACAATGTAAAGCTTTGAACATTCGACATGAAAATTCATGTTTAAAATCTTCTAGGGCATCAGCCATGTTTAAAAAAACATTCAACTCCATTACCTGCGTTATTTCAACGGTTAAGTTGAATTACACGATAATTCCCAAGAATTATATTTATAGCTGTTCTAAATAAATTTAAAATCTTGATGATAATTGACTCGGTACTTTGTGTTTTTAAAAAGACTCATTATCTCGATTCAATATGTTCCGAAAAAACTGTTGAAACGATTTAAAACTTTTATGTTATGCTTTCACCGTTCTCAAAGGGGAGGTGGGACTGAAAGGATTCGATTTATTCGGGATGAAAACAAGGAATATTAAATCTGGTGGGAAATTTCGGATAGAAATTCGATGAGATAAATAAGGTAATTGCCGGAGTTAAGAAGAGGCGGAATGGTTCCCGCGAAATTAATTATCCTTTTGTCAAATGCATGAAATCGCCGATGTCGGAAAACGGGACGGCTCTATCATTCCAAGATTCAAACTTTTGTGTAATGTTAATGTAATAAAAATTAACTCCCCTTGGAATTTTCGCAGTTTGCTTTAATTCCCTGTAATTTCTAATTTTGTTGAATTATAAAATCACGAAACATACGTATACCGAAAATCTTGTTAATGTTACCGCAATCCTCAACTGAAACAACCAAATCTCTCGTCGAAATAAGTTTTAAACTATGGATTAAAGTATTTTCTTCGTGGATTTGGCGACAAATTTATTTTGAAAGTTTTGTTAAGTCAAAAATATTTTAAAACGAAAAATTAAAAATATTTTTCACATTTTTATCAATTAGTCTCGTGCCAATTACATATTACCATTTACTATTTTTTTTCTAACAGTAGAAAGATAAGCAAGCCTACGTCTTAAAAATCTTTTTAGCACAAAAATTTTGTAGCTATGCAATACCTACAATGATTTACCTCGGTTCGAATTTTTATCAAGAAAATTAGTTTATTTAATTTATTTTTATTTCCTTACGACAGTTGAAAAGCTATGTTTAATAGTTCCACCAAACTCGACACCCCAATCACCCATATATTACAGTGGAATCCTGCTTTACGATCAATATTCGTTATGGAAACGCGTTCGTAATCCAAAACATTCATTTATCAAAGCAAAGAAATAATGTAAACTAGGAAGATTCGTTCAAAAACCTTAAAATATTCACATTCTTCTCCTTATTTCGTATGGTGGGGGGGGGGTCAACGGGGCCTCGGGAGTTGCCCTGTAAATCTCATCAATCCCGCCAGGGAATGAGTGGAGCCGGCATTCATTGACCACATGTTCGGTGGTTTGCACCACACCACATTTACACATCGCCTGCTCTTTAAGCTAATGAGAAAATCCAGTTCATTTATTTTCAAACCTAAATACCCAATGACTTTACAAATATAGACACGTTATTGTCTCACATTTTTTACATAAAATGCGGTAAAGTAGCAAACACACTTACGTTTGCAGTCAATTCTTTATTTCAAAATTTGTCTCATACGACAAAGATAGAATATGTGGATATGAAGTGTATAGACGAAACATAATACGAGCGGGCGTCGTTTCCTTTGTAAAGGTAAATCAGGAAATTATCAATGACATTACAATAATGCCATTGGGAAATAATTATGTTTAAATAATTAGAAATAATTTCCTTGAATGAAATGTAATTTATTGGTAGTAACTAGTATTTTCCGTATAATGGAAACTCTACCATTACATAGGACGGCAGTCAGCATTTATTGGGTCTGAGGTCACTGGGCCATAGAATTTATAATTTCTAGATTCACTGTGGATTCACTAGTCACTACTCGTTTTTGTATGCAAAAATTTGAGAAGTTTTTAATTCTAAAAATTTTACTGCTTTTACTTTAAGGATACATTGTTAAATCTCAGCATCTCGACACTTTTGTTTTTTCAGTTTACCAAAGTATGAAAATCCAACCATATAAAGATGTTTCAAAAAGCTTGAAAATTTAACTTTCAATAATTTTTTCCGTGTTTCTAATATTCCCAACCTCATTTTTGGGGTTCATAATAAAACTCAGAATCAGTGTTTGCTGATCCATGTGTTTTTTTTTCAAGTCTTTACATTTTTCACTGGAGTTCCTTGTTGAAGAAATATTCTTCCATAGCCTTAAGGTCGGAATTAATGGTCTCTTCTGCTGCTTTATTGGGAATATTGGCTTGTGAAAACGATATCATCTCTATATATAAACATTCTGCCTTCAGTATGAAGAAGGTCTCGGTTGTAGATGTTAAGAAGTGATGGGACTTATGGTAGTGGTAGAGCCTTGGGCAAGGGGTGTTGAGGGGTATTTTTTTTATTCTTGGCGCCCTAGTAAAATTCTAAACGTGCAACCAGTTAGCTTTTGTTCAATTAGTCGTACTGTGTTGCCATCCTGGATAGCGTCGTAGAGTTAAACTATGAGGCCTTTACGCCACACCGTGTCGTAGGCCGCAGAGATCGATGAATGCTGCTGCAGTATTGAGCCAATTCTGGAAACCAGGTTCATTGTGTATTGTCAGTGCTAACACATGGTCGCCACAGTTGCGGCCTAGTCTAAAGACAACTTGTTCTTGCAGAACCACGTTCTCCAGAATTTTAGCACAACTCGCCCGAAGAATTTGTAGATGGTATTTGGAAGCGAGATGGGCCAGTAGGTTTTCGGTCAGTTTTAAGAATTTCAGTAAAAAGTTTTGCGATCCATAGTTTTGTCCTTGTCCCAGCATGTTTCGGAAAGTCTGGGAGAACTCCGTCACATCCGGCTGCTTTCCTAGCTTTCGTTAAAATGAAATGATATTTACTTAAAAACGATTTATGCCTACTAGATTTATTATTTTTAATTATTATTAAACAACTACATGTAACTAAATTTAATAATTATTCGACGATTAATGTTACGATACAACGTCATTGAATAGACCCATCGCTCGCCTACAAGATTTATTATTTTTAATTATTATTACATAACTACATGTAACTAAATTTAATAATTATTCGACGATTAATGTTACGATACACCGTCATTGAATAGATCCATCGCTCGAATTGGTACAGCCTTACCATGGGTGGTGTTTTCCAAGAAATAGTCTACTGTTTCCCACAATTTAATAATTTACCGATAAATTGATCGCATACCAAGACGCCGCTCGTTTATCAAGTTAAAATTTATTTTAAAAAATATCTCGTATTGCAAAACACTCGCAATCCGAGATTCTACTGTACATCTTTGCATTACGTGGAGAACGAACCCGTAACCTCCCGCCTCCAACTGATGCGTCAATCTGATTTGGAACCAAAATATCAACCTCCCGAAGTAACAGATACTGTCAGTATCGCCATGTTAAAAGCCCATCATTCAAAATGGAAATATCACTTGAAATGGTTTCGTCTCTGTTCAGCAATTAGATCAGAACATAGAGGTAGTTTCCAAGCTTTCCCTTTCTCTTCTTCTATCTCAGAATATTTCCAACGAGGGAAGCTCTGGGCATATGGAACTCTTGTGCAATGTTAAATAATTTATTTTCAGTTAAAATTTTTAGTAATTAAATAAATTGGCGAACAGTCCGTAATGCTCACCACACGCATCCTAAAATAACATAGATTTATTATTTATATTCTATTGACTTTCCGTTGTACTAAGCGGAAATATACCAGATATTGTCGCAATATAATCGCACGGTGATTTTTCCACCCGGACTGGAAATAGATCCGGATATCGGACTGGAAATGTTTGAAGCTGTCACTAAAAGGTTTCCCCAACATGACTTGGCACTTTGTTGCATGGGGAAAAATTTGTAATTGCTGCATCCAATGCAAAGCGTCCCGGGGATGAAATAACGGTAAAGCACATTGTCTTTCACTTAATTAACCTTTTCTAACCATCTGAAAACAAACATTGTATAGTGAGGAGGATACCAAATCTACATAAATAAAAAATAAAAAAGGTGCTATTTTTTGTTCCATGTTTGAATTAGTATTTGCATTTTTTTTAATAAACTCTAAGAAAAGCTTCATCGTAAAATCTGTTTCTGTTATAAGCGTCGATTATGAGAGAGAAATTTTAAAAACGTTTTTGCAATGTAAAATATTTATCAATATGTTAAAAAAATAACGATCACATTTTTTGTGATACCACACAAGAGCCCCAGCTGCTCCCAACCGTCTGGAGCCAGTGAGACTAGGGCATCCCCAATTGGGGTATGTTGTAAGGCTGATGGTATTGAGGAGGGGAAGGAGATGGGGAAGAAAGAAGGTGGAGAAGTACCTGACTATTCAGATCTGGTCACCAAACAGGTTAAAGCTATTCAAGCAACGATTTGATTCTGAATGGTGCTCTTTCACCAGGACGATACTAAGAATATTTACCACTCTGGAACGTACCAAAAACATACTACATATTATTTTTAATGAATCAGTTGTGAAAAAACACTATTTATTCAAATGAAATTTACTTGCGTACGCCTGGATTTAAACCTGTGACCTCCGGGTTCGTGGCTAAGAATCATAACTACTCAACCACGGAGACCGTCAATTATTAAGTTCAATAGAAATCCGTTACGAAGGATCGCTCATCGATATTCGTGTAGTGCATCTTTTGCGGTTATGTAATCAAATAGAGCGGCGATGCACTGCGACGATTCAATTAAATACCTGTTCCTGCAGTTGGGGCGTACAAAAGAGTTTATGGGAATGAATCACATACCCGACACACGTGACACAAATATCGTACTGTTCCTGCACCAGTGCACATGCGAATCTATATTATCATACAATATGTTTTTTTTTTAATTTTTTATATGAATACCGCACAAGAGTCCCAACTTCTCCTACCCGTTTAGAGCCAGTGAGACTATAGCATCCCCAATAGGGGAATGTTATGAGGCTGAAGGTATTGGGGAGGGGAAGGAGAAGGGGGAGAAGAAGAAGAAGGTGGGGAAATACCTGGCTATTCAGAGATCTGGTCACCACGGCTATAAGCCATTTCAAGCAACGATTCAATTTTGAATGGTGGCCTTTCACCAGGGCGATACTGAGAGTCTCTTCCACTCTGGAACGTTCGCAAATATACTATGTGTTATTTTTAAATTAATTAATTAAATAAAATTTACTTACACACGCCGGGATTTGAACCCGCGACCTTCGGATTCGTAGTCGAGAGCCTTACCCCTCGACCATGGAGGCCGTCATGTATGGCGGTACATCGATAGGTCGCCCTTCGGTACTTACACGTGGAAATTAAATCAAATCGAATGATAAACCTAGTAATTATTTGTATATGGTGCTGTTCATTATTTCAATGCCACGATAATAATTCATCACTTCCCTGAATACCTTGCTACAGTACAGCTGTGCTGATGTGAGCTCCTGCTAAAATTGTAGAAAAATTGTGCGTCAATTCTAAAATTTGTCAATTCTAAAACCCTTTAAAGCACTTCCCGTATCTTAACGGGAAGTGCTTTAAAGGGATTATTAAAACCTATTTTTCACTATGGGTGCCGCAGTATCCACGGTTTTAAAATTTCCCAAACTTATAAAAGTTACAAAATTGTTGTCACAATATATACAGTACAGAGACTACTATCGCCCGGTGTGTTTTTTTCCCGATATTCCAATGGGAAGTGCTTAAAAAAAACATGTTAAATTTTCAATTAATCAAAATTTACCTAGTGAATTTGCCGACGTTAGCTTCGCCCAACGAGCGACATTAAGAATTCTTACCGCAAAATTTCAAAAGACCGGATTCACCAACTTGTACAAATGGACCCTCACAATTTGAGGGGTGTTTTATTCGAATTTGAGAGACAAAATTATTTATGTTTCTTTAACTTAGAATAACGTTAGAACCCACAGACGTGTGGAAGATTTGCATGATAGTTTTGTTTTGTTAAACACTCCTGTAGTATATATGTTTTCTAATTTAAAATTAAAAAAAAAAAAAAACAAACAAACAAAAAAACAAACAAACAAACAAAACAAAACAAAACAAAACAAAACAAACAAAAACATAACAAAACAAAACAAAACAAATAAAATAATTTTGATGACAATTGACAAACAACTAAAAAATTAAGTCCAATTGACTGAATCCCTTGATGTGCTCTGAAAAAGTCTCACAATTTCTCATCCATATTAGAGGTCAATTTTTCCGCAGAGGCCTTAGGCTATATATTACTATATCAGATATCCGTTGAACGTCTCCCCGTTTTTTACAGTTTTAGGGTAGCTCTCAGTGGCAAGGCCATATAAGGAAAGCTGTGTGAGGTGGAGTAGCAAATATGGATGATGAAGATCGCCATTGCTCAGATCAGGAAAGTATGCAGGGATATGATAATAAAAACAAGGGAGATGGGTCATGAACCATTATTACTATAAAACACACAAAAGTGCCATTATTGTTCATCCATACTACTACAAATCGCATCTACGCACAGCAGCCCATCCTCTTTCTGTCAACACACCAAAATCATAACTTTCGGTTTGGTCGTAGCTCGACGACACTTAGCACGCTTCATGCCATATCTCCGTTGGTTTTTATTATCTATGGTGCGAATCTTTATATCTATTACGTGAAATTCTGCACAATTTACCAGAGAGAGGAAATTATCGAAGGCATTTTAAATAATGTGGTGTTGGACCCAAATTTTGCAAATCTCGTAATTAGGGGAACAATAGACTAGTCCTCCATCACGACACAAGCAATATTTTCCGCTTAGTGTGAGGGTAGATTTTCAAATATTATCTTTTTATTTGTAACCTGGCGAATGTTTGGCTTTCTTAAAAAATATATTATTTAATTTTAAATAAATTAAAAATATTATTCATTTACTTGGTCATATAAGAGGGAGAGAAGATGAGGTTATATATCAGGTGGTCGTAATAGTAATAATAATAATAATTGGATGTTTTGTATACCCCCATTATTCTGAAAATCACCTAGTGTAGTCACACGCGTAGTGTTAAAATAACCGTGCATTGTTTTTCCGAATTTTGTTCCTCAAAATGCTATTTCTTAAATGAATCGCAAGAGAGACAACCTATGAAAAATGCGAATATCTCTTCTCTGTAACGTTATTTTTACTTTAGTGAGTCAAAATGACATCTAAAAATACCAAGGTACATTCAGAAAAAAACGTTTGATCCAACGAACACAAAAATAATCGACGCAAAGAAAGCTTTTTTTATTCATTCATTCAAGTCTGAATATTTTTAGCTTTTGTTCTTATTGTACTGCAGAAGGAAGCAATTAGTTTATGTAAAAAGAAGCCAAATACAACGCCCTAAGTATAACCAGTATACATTATGGGTACAAGTATATTTTCATTAGAAAAGCGTTCCTCGGTTGAAACCAATTATTCTCATAAGCTTTCTCAATCTTGAACACAGCCAACTCTTCAGGAACTGTCCGCTGGGAAAACTAGAATTTAATTTATTTAATGTAAAAGCTGTGTAGAATTGTCTCCGTAACGTGGAGGTTTACGGTGGAGGCTGACATTTGATTAGAGAAATGTGTTATGGATTGCCATACTATTCCACTCTCCCAGCTTCCCGACCTCCCGACGACTGTTCGACTCTGGCGGGAATGCCTCCTTTAGTTTGTTGATTCTATTACATACCCTTTTATTACATTTTAAAGTGCCTACCCACATCTTAACAAGGTATTATAAACTAAACAAAAAATGTATGTGTGTTCCCCTCACCATTGTTAGGCAAATAACAAGCTCTTCTCCAGGAATTGATAATATCAGGATGAGTGATATCAAAAAACATATTTTAACCTTAGGTCCCATTATAACCCATTTTGTAAATATAATATGATTTCAAGCCAAAATTCCTGACGAATTAAAATGTAGTATTATCAGACCTATCTATAAAAGAGGTGATCACACTGTATTGGGTAACTACAAACCAATTAGTATTTTACCATCACTTGACAAAATTCTAGAAAAATACGTTCAGTTAAAATTAGTTAAATATTTGAAAGATTTTCCATTACTGACACCAATCAATACGGTTTTCAAAATAAAAGAGCAATGAATTGCTACTTCAAATGTTTTCCAGCCTAATAAATAATGAGTTCAATTGTAAAAAAAAAACATACATTAGTCTTATTTATAGATTATTCAAAGGCTTTTGATGCTATTGATCATTGTAAATTACTTAAAATACTAAAAATCATAGGAATTAGAGGAAAACTTCTAAAACTCTCTGAAAATTACTTAAGTAACCGATGCGTGAAATTGAAACTATTAAACACTTTAAGCAAACAAAAGAAGTTTATGGAAGGCGTTCCTCAAGGTTCCATATTAAGTCCAATTTTACATATTATTTATGTATTATTTATTAAATACATTTTTAGACAAGACATGTAAAGCACTTTGTGTATACGGATGATACTACTTTCACAAAAAGGCTACATTGAACTTTTAAAAAGATCTCATGACTCTGGATTAATTATAAATGCAAAAAAAAACTAAATTGGTGCGCATATGATCCCCCAATGCAAAGGTATATATTACACCTGAAATAAAAACACATACAGATTTTTTACATGATGGCATTTCTGCATTGTGTACACTTGAAAATGTTGAACTTGCGAAAGCATGTGTTTATTTAGGTATCATTATTGATTGTTTTTTCACTTTTTTACAAATAAATAAGGTTTCTGTACGACTAAGATCAATTGTAAGTAGATTAATTAAATTTAAATTCTTTGTTCCAATCTCTACACTTCGAATAACTTATTTATCATTATGGGAATCTGTTATAGGTATGGAATTACAGCCTGGTGACTTTCCTATAAAACAAACATCAATCATGTTCAATCAGTGCAAAATTTATTGGTTAAATTATAAACTCAAAAGTTTATACGAACAAAAGCATAATATTCCATAATTTTGTCGGTCTCAAAATTCTTTCAGTAAAATCAATTACTTGGTAAAAAATTATATTTCAGCACATTAATAACCCTATATATAATTCAAATAGACTAGAGCACATTTACAACACTAGTCTCGATTTTAATGAAGGATTAATGGTTCCTAAGCATACAAACAAATAGGGACAGAGATCTTCAAGATTACATGATTCCTAGCTGTATAAATACGAGGTGTATTCAAAAGAATAGGTGAATTTTGAATTTTAGCGGGCTGTGTACATTCTATTATCGATTTTTTTTTGTTATATTGGTACATATATGTTTATCATATGTTGGCATTATCAGCCATTTTGGATCAGTGGTTTGTTTTTGACAACTGGAAAGGTTAGTCACGTTTTTGTGTGTTCTTCAATTTTTTACTTTAGGTTCGTTTTCTGAGGCATCATCAGTCCGATTGAAGTGAAATTTTAGATTTGCTTTATTTTCTATGTCCTCATCGGCTTTTCATCAAAAAATCCAAAAGAATGATTCTTTTTAGAAAAAAATTGTTAATAATTGTTAATCCTATGGCGGAATTTCCTAGTTTTGGTCGGAACTTGATAGCCGTTTTCTGGGGCATCATCAGTCCGATTGAAGTGAAATTTTAGATTTGCTTTGTTTTCTATGTCGTTATCAGCAGTTCTTCAAAAAATCCAAAAAATCGATGTTTTTCGATTTTTTACAAATTTTTTTTTAGAAAATTAATACGGTAATGATACATTTTCAACATGATTGTGGTGATGATTCCAATATTAAATGAGCACACAAATCATTATGGTATTCACTGACCAGCGCTAAGTTAAGTTATAAAGAAGAACAATATTAAAAGTTTATAAATACAAGTATAGTTCTAACAGATGTATGACATTATAATTATAAACCGGTTTTAGTACAGAGATCATCCGGTATGCGTAATTCCTTCCGAAGGTAGTGATTGAACTCGAAAATATATACATATCCCTTAAGTGATTTGCAAAGTATACCATTAGAGTAAACAAGAGCTTCAGCACAGTTCGATATAAATAATGGTAGAATATCGTTATGATAGCGATATGATATCGTTATGATATCGTTATGATATCGTCATATCGTTATGATATCGTTATGATATCGTTATGATATCTTTATGATATCGTTATGATATCGTTATGATATAGTTATGATATCGTTATGATATCGTTATGATATCGTTATGATATCGTTATGATATCGTTATGATATCGTTATGATATCGTTATGATATCGTTATGATATCGTTATGATATCGTTATGATATCGTTATGATATCGTTATGATATCGTTATGATATCGTTATGATATTACTTTACCGGTTTCGCTGAAAATAGCAGTTTGTTTTTATTCGTGCCGGGAAGGTTTAAAGAGTAGTTTGAATGAAATCAAATATCTAAAATTGTTGCCATAACGTTTTAAAATTGAAAACTCAAGTAGGTACCTACTTAAGAACTTTTTTTTAATATATTTTGAAAAAATACATTTTTGGGATGATATAAAAAATTTTAATTAATGTTTTTTTATTTCTTTTTTTAGAGAAAGTAGATCGCTGTCAAATTAATTATGGCACCCAAATGACAAACAAGATTTCACAACTTCATAACTTTATTCCAGAAAAAAAAACTGAACAAGGCCGGGTACACATCAACTAGTCATTGATAAAACTAATGAATATGTATTGTAGCGGAGTGGAGTAGAGCATAGTGGAGTGAATTTACTATTTGAATTGCAACGAAAATTAAATAGATGTGTAACATTTTGGTTCTGAGTTATCAAACAGACAAATCCCTAGAAATGAGATACGTTGTTTTCAAATAGGCTGATTCAGTAATTTATATAATATGTAACGTTCCAGGGATTCGATATAAGTGTTTATTCTTAAACCTTGTTTTTTCTTTGTTTTTCTTTCAAAACATTTGACTTAAAGCCAATTAAATGTGAAAAGAAGTATTACGTGGAATGCGTACGCAGTAGAATATTGTTTTTTTTTTCGTTAAATTCAACCAAGAAAGGCTTTCTTCTGCTACAAACTTTTCTTATCCACGCAAACAATCGGCGTCATCTTTGAGTTTCTAATAAAACGTTGAAATAATATAACTTCATAAAGTTCCGGTTTTATTATTACCACCTGGCAAAGAATATTAAAATCCAGAGCCGAAATGAAATTGCTCCTACACGGCGTGTTTTTTTTTCAAAATCCGCATGAAATGAAAATCTGATGCAAAATCTCCGGGAGCGAAGTCCGTTCTGCTCGAGAAAAACGCCTCATCAAAAATTAAAACCCCAACGTACAAATTTTCCACGCCGCGCGAGAACTGGGATTAGCTCACACCTTTACACGCGTCCCACTCGCACGACGCACGTGTGTGTGTACACTACTTAGTACGGCATTGAATACCCGCCGGCGTTTTTTGCCTTTGTACAATTTGTATACTGTACAAAAGAGTCCATTTCCGTTTCTTCATTTCCTCTTCACACAGTCTGCCCCGCTTCCCCCAGCAAAATTGTCACGGCAAAAGAATGCGCCCACATAATGTTCTTTGGAGGTTTTTTCCTTCTGCGATTGCTGGAGCCTGGCCGTGTTCAGGAGTCAACGGCGGCGGCGGAACATGCGCGAGGAAATTGCTTTTGCTCCGAGAACACCCCTCTCCCGCTGTCTAATCAAATCCAATAGGGAGGATTTCGGATATTTTGACCTAAGATTTTGCGTTTTATATTGATATCCTTATATCCGAGGTATTGAAGATGCTGATAAAGCTATTTTACTATATTGAGGGAGGCGCTGCCACGCAAATCCATAAATGTGCTTTCGCGTCGGCTTTCGGAATATAAACGAGTTGCGATGATTACGGTTTTGCGTTTATCTTGTCATTTGTCGTCTCACCGATATTCGCAACGGTGACATAATCAAGCACACAATATTAGAGTATCGATAAAGCCGGCACCATGTTTTATTTATTACTTGTCAATTGCCGTATTCTCTCGATCTTTGGAAGAACTTTTTTTTTTATTTAACGATTAACATATGTTAAGTTAACGATTAGTGATTAAATTTAACATTAATAACCTATATAATAGTAATAAATGAATTATTTCTATAACGCCGTTTTCGTGAGAAAATTACCTCAAAGACGCTTTACAACATAATTTATCTAGCGAATACCTTATCACTTAGACTTATATCTAATAATTTACATCTTAGATTTATTACTAATGACTTACAGCTAAGATTTATAACTAGACACTACCTAATTCAGACTTTTAATTAGTGACTTACGTCTAAGACTTATATATCTGGTGACTTACAACTTAGATCCCTAGCTGTGACTTAAAACTAGTGACAGAAGCTTACAACTAACATATTTACATTTTTGAATAAATTTGTACAAAATGTTACCATTTACAAAATCAGAACATAACCTGATATTGAACAGCAGTAGGGCGAGTTTGTATATGACACATCACAGCTGCATTTGTATGCCTCTGATCATGATAATGTGGGTATATAGGTACAAATACGAAATAAACTTGAAAATTAAAAATTCCTTTAAAAAAATTGTTTTCAAACGTTGAGTCTGAAGTTTGTATCAATTACAAGTGGGGTTATCTCCCACACAGCTAATTCCATTAAATAATAATATTGAAAGTTATCTAAAGGAAAATGAAACTGCTCCTGGCGGACTCCTCGCCTCACAGCACACATTAATGTTTGTTTATTCGAACTTGATTTCAAATGGTTGCCTCCTGACGGTGTATACACTCTTTATACATTTAATAAAGAATCGTCGTAGAAACTTGAATTTTGTGTAGGTAAAACTTCAAGGCTTAGAAAAGATTTTTTTTTAATATTTCGTTTTAGTATCACAATCTCTGGCGGTAATATAAAAATACTTAACTCTGGAGAAATTCAGTTCTTTGAGAGTTATTCAGGCGCCTCAAGTGTACCTCCCTTGAGTGATTGTTTAGTCCTGGCGGACAGTAAGAGGGCTGCTTCTCAGCTACGAAAAATTTGTTAAAGTTTACAAGGCCAGCTTAATATTCTTCTTCTGTCGTCGGTCTGGAGATGTTTCGCTTTGCTTCCGAATCTCCGGCGCTTGTCAAATAATAATTGCTTCTCTTTCACCCCTTGGGACTGGCGTGTGATAAATCTGAAAGCTCTTGGGTTTTTTTATTACGTTTATCTTGTAAAAACCATTCTGCAGGAAAAAAATATTATTATAAATGTGACCGATGCACGTGGTGTAACGATTCAAATCAATTATTTTGATCCGTAGATTTGTGGGTTTGTTTCATTCTTATATGTAATGTGCAAAAAGTTAGCGGTTACGTTACTTATTTACTTCCGACGATCGTACAGCTCTGAATGGGTTTCTTTTTTTTATTTTGTTTTGTTTGTGTGTATAATAATTACAGTATTACGGATATCCTTATCTAAATAATTGCAAAAGTACCGTTGACACAGTGAATGCGCAGTGGTAAAAACTTAACAAACTCACCCCAGGTTTCGAAGAAAACGTCAATGTTTACATTCACCGTATTCTCGTAGTGGGTCGTTCTTATGGTGAACGAATTCGTGTACAGATTTGGTATGACTCGATCGACAAAACAATGTGTTGTGGCGACGTACCCGATTGTGAGATTCCGGAACAGATAGATTGATTTGCAAATTTGAAACGTGGCTTTTAGCTTCCTGAGTATCATTTAATTTCCGATGATCCGTTGGTTTTAGCTACCTGCATATTTTCTTTCCCAGCCTCCCCATGCGGGACATCGATAAAGGTTTTATGTATATATTTTTTTTTAATTCATTTTATTGGAATAACTTATTGAAGCTTATAAACCTCATTGTAATATTTAATATAGCATTAGGTCTCAATAGCTCAATTGGTAGATATGCTAGTCCCTTTAAAACTAGGGGTTGTGGGTTCGAGGCCGAGTTATGACCGTCTCCTTTTTATTCTGTGTCTTTTTCTGCTTCATGTTTCATTGATATTTGTTAATATTACCTTCTTCAATGATTAAATATTACAATGAGGTTTATGGGCTTCAACAAGTTATTCCAATAAATGTAATATTCATTCTAGACTTATGGAAAAGTTCAATATAAATAAAAACCAGATAGGTTTATCGAAGAGACTATGTCGGTTACAAATATATTCTGATAGAAATTTGCAATCAAACAAAAAGCATCCAAAAATATGGGAATTAATTTGGATTAATTTTAATAATTCTTAAATTGATAATATGAGATAGATGAAAAAAAAATACGGAATATAACTAAATCTGAATAACTCAAATGGTAAGACTGGAGGTTCTGGGTTTGAGTTCCAGTTACGATCGTTTCGTTTTATTTATGTTGTCTCATGTTTCATTGAATTTGTTAATGTTATCCTCTTCAATGTTTTTTTTTAAATATATTATAAAGATATATCGTAAAGAATGTAATATCGTATCGTTAAAAAGATATATCGTAAATAATGCAAGGCTGATGTAAGCGTAATGAGTAAGATTAAGAAAGGGACGCTTAGATGGTTTGGGCATGTGGAACGAATGAAAGAAGAAAGGAGTGTAAGAAGAATGTATGACGCGAATTTGAATGGAAAAAGAAGCCGGGGACGCCCGAGAAAGACATGGCACGATCACGTGAATCAAATACTTGAGTTGGGCCATGTCAGAAGTCGGAATAATAGAAAAGAATGTGTGAGACGATGTATGAATGTGAATGAAGCAAGAAGTGTATGCCAAGATCGAGTTGTTTAGCGGTCCGTCCTCTCTGCCTACCCCTGCGGGGAAACGGCGTGATGGTTAGTTAGTTAGTATATTATAATATTTTTTTTGGTAAATCGGTTTTTAGTGAAAATGTTAATAAATCATTATGAACACCATCAGAATAAGAATTGGGTAGGGGTAATTAAAATTTCATAAGTCGTCTCAACATGGCCTAACCACAGCTTAAAAATGGATTTTAACTTCAAAACAACTTCACAACTATTTCCTGAACTTAATAATAACATTATTAATGTAATTTATTTATTTTTAAAAGATATAATACTTATTAAATATAATTTTTTTTGTTTTTTTAATAAATATTGTATATTTTAAAATTATACCACAAGGTGAAATTGCACTTATTGAAAAAGAAAATTAATAAAGATTTTATCGTTATTGTCGGTAACTGGTCATCATTACCGAAAGATTGTAATTTTAGTCAACGTGAACTGTTGCTATTTCGCTGATGATCGACAGTTTTGCTTGGAACAAAGTCAACTTACCGACGTTATCGATAAAACCTTTGTCGATGTGTTTATGCTAGCGGGCCAAAACGGTCAACGCGTTTTTTTTTCACTTGACTATACGGATATACCCAGTGATCATAAGAATCGTACCTATGAATCACTCAGGTACCAGTATGTTTCAACAGACCCTGTTTGACTATTTGACCTTTTGACTGTTTAACCGTTTGTTTCAGGGTATCCTGCTAAACCACAACGTGTCTGCCCGCGTGGTCCGCAGCAACCAGAGCCTGGTCCTCCAGCGCGTGGCACGGCACAGCGCGGGCAGGTACTCCTGCTCCGCCACGAACTCCGAGGGAGAGACTGTCAGCAATCAGTTCTTACTCAGAGTCAAATGTAAATACAACTACTTCTTATTCTTCATGAGTATTTATCGTTCAGCTTTAGACAGACCTCCCTCTGATATCTTATTTTTACCGATTCTTGAAGGATCTCACTATTATTAAGAAATCTTTTTTTTTAAAACAAAAATAACGATATTGCCGAGACTTAAAATTACAAATTAGAATAATCAAAAAAGATTGTCATGAAATTTGTTCACTTTTTTTTCATATAGAACAAGGGTTCCTCCAACCTTTTTGAGTTTGGGAGCTACTTTTTACCGCGGATCGACTTAAAACGAGAATCTCGAAAAAAAAATCGATACTTCTTTTTTCGTTGTTCTTCAAACATTGACTATCAAACCGCTTTATTTATAAATAAGTACAAATTTAGCAAAACCAAGTTGCCCGATGACCAAGATTTAATTTTTTTACTCCATGGTTGTAAATTTAAAAAAAATCACAATTGTAATTATTGGGATCTACCAAATTTTGATCGGCGATAAACCCAGTTTTGAGCCCTTGATATAGAATTTTAACAATTTTCGGAGCTTATTGAACTTTAAAATTTCCATTTACTTGTAAAAATTGACACCTGGATTTAGAAATAATCGTATAGCTCTCAATCTAGTCCTGGAAGCCTGGAAACATGCATCAGGTAAGAGAATACGTATGTGATCGCGGTTTTAGTTATATATATATATATGTATATTCAAAAACTATCTAAAAATTGTATAAAAGGAAGAGTGTCGAAATGGTTTAAAAACTATTTAACTAATAGATACCAAACCACAAAAGTGGGTGAGATAGTCTCAGAACCAAATATTTTCCTCGGGAGTACCACAAGGTCTGCTCTCCGACCTTTTCTTTTTATTGTGTACATTAACGATATGGTAAAAGTATTGAAATATTCTAAAATGAGATTATTTGCAAAGGGGGCATTGATATGCATAATAGGAGGAGATTTAATCAAGTAAATGTTGACCTAAATATTATATAAATATGCCTGAAGAAAAATTAACTAAAATGGAAGTCAAGTAAAGCAAAATATATGAACATTCGAAAACGAGTAAATACCAACAAAAAAAATATCTATGGACGCTGAAGCTTTGAAGAGAGTATTTGAAATTAAATATTTGGGAGTAACACTTGACTCCAAACACGAAGCAAATAATTAAAATTATGCAAATTCCCAAAAAAATTACTACACTAAAATTGTATAGAACGCAATCATAGTACCACCCATTGATTACCGTAGCAGTATTTTATTCGTGAACAACGATGGAAATATGAAACAAGTGACAATACTACTAAATAGAGCAATTGGAATTATACTGAAAAGGTAGATATACGAAAGTCGAGGAAATGTTGAAAGGGTTAAAAATCTGACCATTTAAACGAATTATTTATTTCAACACCGTATTTTTAATTTACAAAATAATACATGACCAGATTACGGAAAAAAAAATTGCACCACAGGCAGACATATAGGATGAGAAAAAGAGATCAAATTAAACTTTCCTTTTGAAAAAAGCCTCAAAGTCAAAACTCGTTGATGTACGGAGCAATGAAAATCTTTGGCGAATTATCGAAAGAAAATAAAAATAATAATATAATATGTGATTAATTTATTTCAAAAATATTAAAAAAAACGTAATGTATGCATTTAATATAGAATGAATAATACGCACTAGGTATGCCTTCCACGTAGATTTGAATGAAAGCCGTTGTGCCGTTAACATGATACATTTTTGTTCTAGACTCGAGAGAGCCAATGAGAATACAGCGTTCTGTCGCTCTTACACTGCATGCATTGTATAGTGCCATTCCATTTGATCGAAATTAAATGATGATGAGTTTTTTTTTATAACCCCTGGTTCACGAAACACGCCAACAACGCATTTCTTGTTGTCTTCTTCGTTCTATGGTACTTAAGGGTTGTATTCAGACATATTTATGTATTTTAAAACAAGAAATAAATAAGTAAAATTTGGAAAACGTAATGTTATTTTTTAAGTGTTTTCCAAATATTCAACATGAAAAAGATTTTTAAAACGGTATGGAAACTCTGGCGAAACCGTGAAGTAGAACTAGTCTCCATGTGTAAATAATTAATACATAAGATCGCTTCTATGACTCGCTCTTTATTCAACAGCCGGCCTTTGTGTTTCCTCCCCCCTATACTCCAAGAACCTTACTTTCACTTATTTCCTTACATGGAAAGACCCTCCACACAGTATCCCCAAAGCTGACATTCCCTGAGGAAAATATTTTCCCTATATATCAGTGGCGTGCATTGCCCTATGACCAAAGGTATGCTTTGTGTAATTTTCCAAGTTCGGGTATGAATTGTGCATTGATTATTTGAAAAATGGCCAATTTACTAACATCTTCCAAAAATTTTTGTGGTCAACTGAATAAATAAGTACAAGTACTTTACCAAATTCAAGGATAAAAATGCATTTTTATCCAAATTTGCCGCATTTTTGTGGTCAACTGAATAAATGGGGACACCAAATTCAAGGATAAAAAAACGTTTTTATCAAAATTCTAGGTATTTTTTATTATCTTATAATTTATTTGAATTCCTCGTTTTTTAGGGTAGGCATAGCTTTTCGGCCTCTGTGCACTACAAGTCACTGCTATATATGCAGCTAATAAAAAAATGTTTAATGTAGTTAAAATATCTCTCTAACTACAACCAAATCCACGTTGATAACGCTTTTTTTTTTAAATATACGCACTATAGATAATTCGCTCCAAGAAAATATTCTCGTTGTATTAAATATTTGAGTAGCTGCACTATGTCTTTTATCTATCTTCCTACTTTGTGTTGAGTTCAACGTTCAGTTACCTTTTATCCTAAGCATTTTCATACTTTGCAAACTTTATTCACTTTGCGGGGGTTCGCCTTTTCAAGTTCCTCGGGCAGACGAAACTTTGGACAAATTGTTTCAATTGCCAAAGTAAGCAGGCACTTCCGCCACTTACAATACTGTAATTAATAGGCTTTCCAAAATTAATTTTCTAATTTTTGCCATCGGTTTCTTTTCCTCATTCTTGTTATATCGATTTTTCACATTTCCATCAATGCAGATGAATTATTCAAAAATCATGAGGTTTTATTTCTTTCGTGAGATATCAGAAGTTTATTCGCTTCCGAATGTCTTCCGGTTTAAATGAACCCGTATTTTTATGAGGTTCGTTTTACTTTTTGAATAATTTATATTTCACCCTTCTATAACGCTTCAGAAAATAACTGAAAGATTTCCCAGAAAAAACTACATGGCTAGGTAGAGGCTTTGTGAATATTTTTTTCTGAATATCTCTCTTGAGATAGTATCTTTGGATTTCGAGAAAATATTATTTTTATACCTCTTTATTATATTTCCGGGTGTTGTCATTCAACATATAGATGATAAGCTACCACAACACAACAGCATAATTACAATCCTCTTTATATTGAATATATAGTGAATCATCTTTGAAAACAACATGACCAAATAAATGTGATTACCACATATACAACGTCAAAAGACATACAAATGTATTGTTCTTTCCTCATAATTTATAAGTAACTGTATTTTGTACTATGTAACATTCTAGGTGAGTAACAAATGGGATTGTGTATAATGGAGAATTTTGGATTTTTATTTTTGAAAAAATTTAAAAACCTTTAGCACGGTAAATACAACGACCTCAAATAAAGGAAAATAATAATTGCGTAAAGTAGCACATTTCCACAGAATATTAGGAATTCTTTTTGAATTAATATTGCGCTTCCAATAATCCGTCGCCCTTTGATACATTGAAAAGATTATAAAATCCTTGCACACTTTTTTGTCGACACACCGCGATAACTCAAAAGCACGCGATTCTTTAATTTTATTCGTTGACAAATGTGCGTCCCGCTGGTCCGCGAAATCGGATTATGTTTTTTTTCAATCGATGAAATTTTATAACCAGAGAACACCGGTGTTATTCGGGGTCCATCCTCCCAAAATTTTCCCTGCTGTGAGCGCTTGATTTATATCCGAGAATAAAAATTGTGAAATATGAAGCACACAAGCCTGAACAAACGGAGCCTCTTTTTTCTAGCCCCCAAACCATGGCCGTTCCGCGTCGCCAGCGGGAGGTGCGGGTACTAAAATATACTATAATAAATTACTTTATGTACGTACTTCCAGGTGCTTTGTTGACGAATTGAATTTTATAATTAAAAACATCCAGAAAGTCGTTGTTCATTAATCGAAATCCTGGTTAGGTTGTAGGAATTTACAGATTATTTATTTTTTATTAGATTACAGTCATCGAGTGTTTTCAAAAATTATTTGTTAAAAATAAAATAACATAGAAACCTGTTGTTATATGTAATAAACTATCATTTGTCAGCGAATTAGAATATTTTTGTGAGAACAAAAATTCTACTTAAATGGTAGTGCGTTTCCACATTTGTGTATCGAAACTATTTAGCGGGGATATTACATAGAGTCAGATATTACAATAATAGTTTGCAAGGCATCCAAGATTCATAAGTTTAAAACTATTTTCGAAACATCGTATGATTCTGGGAGATTTTTCTAACTACAATTCGTATGGGAAGTTTTTTTTTGGAAAATTCTTTTGTAGAAATTAGATCCCAATCACTCCAAGTATCGTAGTATATCGTAGTTTTAAAAGAGAATTATAATTATTTACCAAATTTATTACAAGGTCAATAAATTAATTTTTAAAGCACTTGTTTATCGTCACACGCCAAGCCCTTTACTACGTTGCGGAGATTTAATATTTATTAATGGAACAGCCCTCGCCCACGCGGCTATCGGTGGCAATATGACCGTAGTGACCAGATAAGGGTACAGGTTACCGCGTCACTTCATTTAACCCTGGTGTTTCTTTCCATCAATATTTTGTATTATCTATATTATTTAACACGGGGGTTGTCCATGGTCGGTAAACACAGTTTATGTCATCTCTTGAAAACCATAATTTTTCTAGAGAGCTTTTATGAATTTGAAAATAAGCCGTTACATAAAATCTACGTAGAAAAATTGTAAACTCCAAAAATTAATTTTGAAAAATACCTATGAATATATCTGTACAAACCCCGATGTGCATATCGCAGATTTATACCTTATCATTCATTCATCCAATCAAATTAAATAGCTGAGAATGATAACGGGAATTATTCTTGAATCTTAATACGACTATGGGCAGAGTGACTCAGTTACTTTCAATGTTTTATATTTCATACCAGTTTTATTTCCCAAATTAACCAAGTCATTAAGTATTTCTCTCTCAAATTACAACGACTTTCAAATCGAATAATAAATTATGAAAAATATGGAACAAACAGTGTGACAAATTTGGGTTTTTCATATCTCCATTGCTCGTGATTAAAATAGCATTGCAAGTTCAAAATAAATCAGTCGACTAGGAAATTTCTGAGAGAGAAGGTGTGCAAGTTTCATTAAAGTTCCCTGTTCGGGGTGTTTTGTTGCTTAAAAAAAAACAGATTTCGGCTTCTTACTTAAAATAGCTTTACATAATATGCTAGTTAAGATAGCAGTACTTATATATAAATATGTTTAATTTTAAATTAAGAGAGCAGTACTTATATAAGTTACGAGTATATTCATAGTTGTTGTATGAGTTATATTCTTAGTTACGATAGCAGTACTTATATACGCTTTATGCATAGTTAATATATCTTTACTTATATATGTTATATTCTTAGTTAAGATATCTGTACTTACATTTTTTTTTAATTAAATCTAATATAGTTATTATTAAGTTCTGCAAGTATTTTTAGTTTATATTATTGTGACATTCGAGGTCATTTTCAAACTGCGGTTAATCCACATTGAGACGAATTATTGGGATCACTTGTTCGTTTATTAATTTCTCGTTGTTCAAGTAAATTTAATCAAAGACCCTTTCTTTCTAAGGGTTTGGGCCACTTGTTTTCAAGGGGGGCGTGATTATTTACTAAGAGATTTTCTTCGAAAGTGCTTATTAAATTATTATAACATCGTATATGTTCTTTGAATCTAGTTGAGAAGGTCCTTCCCGTCTGCCCGATATAGGTAGCGTTGCAGTCGGCGTGGTTACATTTTAATTCATATATGCCACTATTATTATGTTTAGGATTTTTACTTTTTGAGTTTTTTTAGGCTTGTTCCTATATTATTATTGATGCTAAAGGCTTTATTTAAACCACTTTTCTTTATTTATTTTTCAATTTTCACAGATATTAGACCGAGAAATTCTAGGCATGCAAAATTATTCTAGTTTTTTATTGTGTAATTTTTTTTTTGTTATTTAAAAAAAATGCTGTTCTATGAATTTAACACAAAAACAATTAATATATAATATGTTTCTATGTGTTTATACCCGTTTCTAACAAAGCGAGTAACTTTTATTAAATTTTATAAATAAATACTCGATTAGGACTCAAAATTGCTTCATAGTGTCAAAGGCATTTTTGCTCCTACTGGAGTTCTCTAATTTCCACAGATGCTCGAGATTAAAACTTATACATGTTTATCAACCGGTGATTAGTGGTTAAAGGCCTTCACCCTACCTTTCAAAATGAGTTAGAAAACATTATTTTTAATCACAACGGCTTTGTATAGTCTTTTTATTGCAATATTGGATTTGGTTGGTTTTTGCGGTGGGTGCCAAAGTAAATTTATATTTTTAATGGATACAAAGTTTTTACCAGTTTTTTCAAGTTTTAACTTTATCAGAATTCCAATTAACATAATACGATGTATTTAATTAAAACCCGGTTGGCCCAGAGCACGGCAACTTACTACGAAAGCTTTACTATGTTTTGATCAGTTTTGTAGAAATTTACATTGTACATTACTTCAGTAATCATAAAATACAATCTACGTTTTCACATTCGAGACGAGCGCCCGAACTTTAAAGTAAAACGATGGAAATATCTTGAAAATAATTCATGGTTCCCTTAAGGGCACTCTTTAAATATTCCATTTGTTAAATAAAATGAGTTTTTGTAATCCGATTGTATTAAATAACTATTGATTTCTGCAGGGAAAAAGCTCAATGGCCCAAAAACATTTTTCTCATATTAGTTAGGTTTAACATCATCGTGGCTCTCCATCCCAGCGTGGGATTTGATCTTCTCCACCGGCCCCAGTTCCAAACCACTTGTCTCTGGTCTTCATAACTTCCCATCCCACTTCAATCTCCTTTCACACAGTCAGTCAAACTTCTTCTCGTTCTGCCTCTGTATCGCTTCTTCTGTGATTCCCACTCGGTCACTATTATCGACGTCCTGTCATCTGGAATTGTTTCCACTTGACCGGCCTATTACAGTCCCAAATACTATTCTTTCGATTGTCTCGTGATCAATTTGATTCTTGACTTCATAGCTTGATTTCGGCCTTTTTAGTAGAAATAATCAGATGCCTTCTAATAAGATATATGTTTACAGTTGCTCCGATTTGCATCAAGGCCAGCGCTGGCGTTATGGCAGTTGGCGCGGCCCGCGGAGAGAGGGTGTTGGTCCTCTGCGACGTGGACGCCGACCCGCCCGCCCGAGCCTTCAAGTGGAAGTTCAACAACTCCGGGGAGACGCTGGACGTCGGGGCGGACCGCTACACCTCCAACGGCAGCGCGAGCATACTCAAGTTGGTCAAATTAGCTATATCTAGACCCAACAAGAGTAGGCTTATATTAATTACTAAATATTAAATCTCGTCCATCACGCATTAGTAAAACGATGAATATGTCATTTTTAACATTGTTCCAAGTTTCTACTTTTATTTATTGAAAGCGATGTGGTTTAAATCACAAAATCTTTCAACTTTGTTGTAGACTTATCGACTCTTTAAAAGTTTTTGTAACTTGTGTTATAAAAACTGTACTTGTATGCAAAAATGGTTTTAAGTTGTAGGTAACCATGTAATGAGATAATACTAACTGAAATTCTGTCATTATGTGTACACCACTTTAATTTATAACAATACACAAGGCATTTGGTACAAAGTTCCTCCATCGGGGCAGATGTACACAAAGTTAATGTGCTTAATTTTTTTTTTTCCTGTGAATCAAATGTAACAATGTTATTATTAAGTTCTGCAAGTATTTTAGTATTTATTATTGTGACGGTTGTCACAATAATTCACATTGAAACAGCACTTAAGAACTTAATAATGACATTTTTAAATTTGATTTTCATTAAATTTTAAAATGATTTAATGGAGTTCTACGAATTAAAAACAAAAATAATTAATTAGTGTTTAATTTGTTTTCATTTTTTTTTCTTTATTCTATATAAAGTTAGAAATTACTTTTCTTCGACCACCAGACTAAGCACATACCCGTGTTTTGGAGCCAAATATCATATGACAATGGTTTAAAACTACAAGATCTTTAAATTAAGCGAATAGTGATTGTGTTCCGTTTGGAGAATTTATCGAGTTTCAAGCAAGAAAAAGTGACTTTGCCTCAATCATATTCATTACAATGTCCTTACTCAAAAGCAAATATAACTGTAATAAAATTAATAATACTCTCTTGATTCACGTTGTTCTCTATTTTAGAAATTCCTGTAAAACTATTTCTCCCGTAACTTCTGTAAACATTGTACGAGTATAATGACATATTAGCCGTAATTATTCACTGTTTCCTCTTTTGAGATTGCAATAGATTGCATATTTACATGTAAAAACTCCATGAGAATCATTTTGTAAGGGAACCTCTTAAACATTGTCTAAGTAAATTTATAGTTGGTTAAGCCATAAGCTATTAGACTAAAGCGCTATAATAGTGGATTTTTATTATTATTAGACAACCTGACTTTCAAAAGGAACAAACCGAAAACCCCTAGCCTTGAAATATCCTAGAAGACTTTGTTGAAAAACTCTTTACAAAGCGAATGCTATTTTCAATTCTGACGGCCAATAGTGTTCGGTTGTTTGACTTTGGAGTAATAAGCTGTATTCCGTTTCCATCTCTCTATTGAACCGATCTTATATAACAACCAGATATATCCTATTAGCTACAATAATACATCAACGCGGCTTTTTCCTCCAAGGTCAATCAATGTGACGTTAAAAGAATGCTGCCATAATACCGCTACTTATTTTTGGCAGAACGATGCATTCTTGGATATTTTATAATTTTTTTAATCTCTTCGAAATAAAATAAAATGTTCTGGTTGATGTGCCCAACTTTGTGAATAGATAAGATGCTTTGCGGAAGATGAGACAAAGTAAGGATGGATCAGGAACTTGCCAAACTCGGATTATCTTGCCCTAACAAAAATTATGGCGGTGCCTACAAAGAAAAAGAGCTGAGTTACAAAAAAAAATAAGAATCTGATGTAGCGTATGATTTTGGGGTGTATTCAATGGGCTTAGCGAAATGTTGTATTTATACGTTTTTTATATTCCTCCTTCATAATAATTTATATTCATTTATCTTTTTTTTATTTTAGTATTTGCAACGTACATGAAAATTTAAGACTCTTTCCACCTTGTGAAACTTTCTTGAACCTTTTTACGTCTTTGAAATGCTGGTTTCATTTTTAATAAATCGCGTTTCCCGTTGCCTTTATTTTCCAATCAGGTTATCGGGACGTGACTGAGATTGTAAAAGACTCCATTGTTTCAGGTATACTCCCGTGACAGACTTGGATTTCGGAACCCTGTCCTGCTCAGCCATAAACGACGTGGGCCACCAAATGGTTCCGTGCATTTTCCAGATTGTTGCAGCCGGTGAGTTGGAATTGAATATTTCTGCCAACTTTCTCTTTACCCCGCTTTCTAAAATTGTACTTCATCTCTTACAACTTGCACCGTTTAAAAGTTTTTAATCGCGTCTACTCCTCGCTCAACACACTTTCGGAAGGGTGTTTGGATTATCGTATTATATCATGAAGTTGCCCATGTACATCGTACTTTGAAATAAACAATAAAATGATTTTTCTCTTTAGACCTATTTAACTTCCATTTCATTGTTCCTGTATATTGACAATTTATGATTTAAGCTGACTTAAAACTTAACGAAATAACAAATATTAAATAATGTATTTTTGTAGTTTCGTATATCGACCACGGATTGATAGTTTCAACTAACAATGTCGGATTAAAAAATCAATAACTTTGCATTAGAGCTTGTTATGTTTGAATATAACTGGAGCTAGGGATGTGGGAGAAGGAGAGGAGGAAGGTTGGGAAAGAGCGGTTACGAGAGACAGTTCATTGGTATAGACTTACCCCGAGGGTGGTGTCTCTCCAGGGAGCTCGGCTCTGGACATTTGACTAGCTCAGTTTCGGCAGGCCAAGAAGCTCCTCTGCAGGGTCGTAGGCCGACAGGCAGTCTTATAATTGGGGTCTGGGACTCTAATACTTCGTCAAATGAAATTTACTAAATGCTTTCAGACTCAGAGTTTATTCAGAGGAAGGTACAGACACGGTAAGTTATGTTACGATAATCAGAAGTCTAACCTAACCTCAAATGAAAGTTACGGGTGATTTCTCTCTGATATTTTCTAAACGGGCATGATAACGGGGACTCGAATAAGTTACAACACAAAAAGGGGGAATACAAAGACAGCTTACAGTCATGGTTGTAGCGGCAAAAGGGGGTCCTAGTAGAAGCAATTCGCAACTGCCAACATGGCTGCTCGCGCGTTCCTTTTGAGACGCAGTAGGCGGCGTACCAGAGATGTCATCTTCAGGCCGAGTGAGAGGCGAGTGCTTCGGAAGCCGGGTGGGAGGAGAGTGGCCGGCGTATGTGCATGCAAGCTGCCGTTGGCAAGCGTGGCGCTGGCGTCCTTTTATCGTTGATGTTGACGAGTGGCTAGTCCCTTTCTAGGAACTTTCTGTCGTTACGTAACAAGCTGTTTATAATTTCTTTTCCACAATCTTGCTTAAGGGTGTTCATTGTGATACTCAAGTATTATAATGTACTCTAATATTCTGAAGAAATGTGTGGTTGCCACATGAACAAATGTATTTACTTAAATTGCCAAATAAAATGGATTATAAAACTCATAAATCACACCGCATCAGTTTATTACCATTATAAAAAATGTTTAAATCTATGAATCTGTAAAGAACAGCGAAACCTACATCATAATAACCCGAGACCTTTCAATTAGCTGACAGAAGTTCTCTTTACAGAGTATCATCTCCGGCAAGATATAACATTACGCTATCAATTATTCAAAGGACTTCGTAGGAATGTAACAAAAACTGAGAAAAGTTATTTTGAAACCGTTTCCATGCGCATTGCGATATAGCTTACTTCTCGGAAACCTTCGTTTAAATTTAAAGGCTTGCTATTTGAACGTCTTCAATTCGCTCGGCTTATGTTCAATTAACCCGCTTCTGCCAAACAATTAACATTCGAGTTAATGATTAATTAGTCTAATTTCTAGAAGATGAAAACTCTAAAAAAGGCAAACCGTTTACTATAATAATACAAATCGACTACCAATCACCCACTTACGGATCAATTAAACTGATAATGGTGGACGAGCCATACAGCTTGATATGCAGTGACGGGTTTCTCTAAAGTGCGTTTGAGCAGCGAACTCCCATAAAAAAATGTAATAAAATAAGATAAATATGTATCATAATTTTACCGCAATTTAAACAGCGGGACGTCCGTGTAGGTAATACCACCGATAACGAGTTCTAAAAGAATTCCATATGACGTGTGTTATAAATTTAAAGAACAATGGGACTTTCTGTCCTAAGAAATAGTTCAAACAAAACATACTAGTGGCGCTTCAGCGGCAAACCATGCAAGTGTGCAAACCTTGGAAATCTTCTAGCTGCATGGATGCGTATCTACTATTAATAATCGTATTTTGCAAGAACCAATAGATATTTTTCCGTGATTTTGGTGTTTTAAGCTATAAGTTAATTACTGAAGATTTATGTATTACTTTTTTTACTTAAAAAACTAACAGTTTCTAACAGTAATCTAAACTATTTTTCATAAACTACAACATTACATTTTTCATCCACAGACGTTTTTTTTCTTTTTGCTAGGTCGCTAATCTCTGTGCAGTGATATGATGAAATTCCATCAGATCTGGGGAAAAATATATGCAATAAGGAAAAGAACAACACAGGGCGTGGAGAAAATTTTTCTCATTTTTTTTAATTTTCTATCGAACACTAAATGAGATGAAAGAGGCCATGAGCTGCCACTGTTGACGTGGATAACTTTGCAGCCAAAGATATTGGGATTTTATTTGAAGCCATTCGTTTTTGTCTGATTGTTCTCTTTTTATTTAAAGTTTTAATAATAATATATTTTTTTATTTTAAAATATTTTAATCTATAAATTTATTAATTGTACGCCATCCAAAAGTTAGGTTTTCGTCAGTTACAGCCGACAACGCAACTTACTCGTAAACTGGCGGCAGCTAGTCTTAATACTAGAATTAACGGAACTTTTTGTATGTTTTCAAAGTCAATGAATGTCAAAACCCTTAGAATAATGTTTTGTACATCGCTTTCTAAAGGTTATTCCATTTGAATCACTTTATTTTTTTTACAGTAACTCCACACAGGAGACCGAGACCCTGAGGGAAATAATTTCCCTCAAGGCCAATATCATCTTTGGGGATGCTGTGTGGAGGGTCCTTTAGAGGAGAGGAAAGAGTGAACTTGGGTCTTGAATAGACCCATGTTATAGGATGGAGGAAACACAGAGGCCGGCAGATCATTCCACTCACGATTCCGATTCATTCCACTCATTCCGATTCCACCCGAGCTATTGAACACAAGAACGAATCGTAGAAGCGACCCGTTCTCATATGACAAATGTCAACCGTGTGCAAATGTTGGGCGCGCGTTTGGCGTATTTTCCTACTATGCACCGGTGCCGAAGAGATCAATGACGCTAGTTCCTCGGAGTACCATTAAAATACCGGTAAAACAATTATATCATTTATAAAAGTGCAAATATTTTTACACCAAGTCAATAACAAAATTTGGTCTTTGGTTGCTCTTCTTGCCACCTGCAAAGTTATACGTGTCGAGCTGAACCGAGCAACCGGCACTCCTCCGGATCCATTAAAATCACAATGGCGGAAGAGCCACACTCAGCAAATGGTGCACGTTTGAAAAAAGCTTCGGTAAGCTAACGAGGGCCATATTAGCGTGCTTTTGTCGGAAACGCGAATCGTAAATTTTCAATTTTTAAATACCTCAACATTTTTTAATCCGTAATTGCAGAGTGCAGTCATAATTATTGCACATCCGCTGGACGCTGGGTGTGTTCCAGAACACTTGCGCAATTTAAAGATGGTCGATATTCCTGTCCCAGTCACTTATGCCCGGTGTTTCAGTCGCTTTTAAATCACACTATGGGCCGGTTTATCAGTCCAAGATAGGAGGTTTTAGACGAACTTAGCAAAAATCCGTACATAAATCGTAAGCATAGACAATATAGAAATTACCAATATTACGCGTTGTGTCGACGATTTTAATAGAGGGACGTGTTTCTTTTTTCTTTGGAAAATCAAAAATGTCATCACAATGTATAATAAAACGTCAATTCACGCAAACCCGCATGGTTCCGTATAAGAAGGACCTAACTCTAATTTTTGTTTTGTATTTGTATTGCTGATATCTGGACATTATTCATGAAATTGTAACGTTGAAAACAAACTATGTTCTAACGTAAGCTATTGAAATCCCTATTTAGACTGCTAAAGATTGAAAATCATCCTTTATCAATTAATATCATCGACATTCCTCATCGCTCGATGAATCATTGAAATCCACACTGAGAAAAGCAGGAAATTTACGTAAATGTTGGCGGGATTATTTACGTAAATGTCAAATTTGAAAGATAGGATGTGTCACTATTTTTTATTTTATTTTAGTACATAAACAGGCAATATGCCCAAAACTTACATACATGAATGTATGTAAGTTTTACTTAGTACACTGGTAGCAGGTAGTGGTCACAGCGTGGAACTAGTTCCAATTATCGGCTAAATCGGCCAAATTAGGAAGATTACGTTTTAGCATTGATTTCCAGCACTGATAAACCGGCCGTATTAAAGATATTTACATTCGTAGTTACGGTAGAAACGTCTTAAGGAGAATCTTGCTTGTGTAGTGGTGTACTATATCTTAGAACTACTGCGGGGTAGGGGGGGACTGCGGGCGGGTGTTCTAAACTATTTTGAACCACTACAATCAAATGAATGCCCTTAAAAATGATTTGGGTATGCCATATGGTAGAAACCCTGACAAGATAAGCAGACTCATGACATTCCTGAGTAGGTATACTTAAATACTGATCCTTAGTCTCGGTGATTTTGCTGTCTCTGGACCTATCGATATTATGTTTTTGGGGAACCGGTTCCCTTTGAAATATTTATCGAAAATGTTAAGAAAAAAAAAAATTGAGGAACTTCTTTCTCGTTCAGACAATTGCTGGTCGCCCTCCACATCTCACCGCCTACCTACATTTTTTTTTTAATAGCAATAGCCATTTTCTGGAACCGGTTTCAAAAGTAACGTTTTTAATGTGATACCGCACAAGAGATCCAGGTGCTCCCAACCAGAACTATGGCATCCCCAAATGGGGTATGTTGTGAAGCTGAAGATATTGCGAGTAGGGGAAGGAGATGGGGAAGAGGAAGGTTAGGAAGTTCCTGGATCAGATCTGGTTATCGAACACGGCTAAAGCCAATTCAAGCAACATTTCAATTCTGAATGCTGGACTTTCACCAGGGCGATACTGACAGTGTCTACCACCCTGGAACGTTCCGCAAATATACTACATATATATTTTTTAATTAATACAATGTGAAATTACACAATTTAATCAAATAAAAATTACTTGCGCCCTCCGGGATTTGAACCCGTAACCTCCGGATTCGTACCCAAGGATCGTAACCACTCAACCATGGAGACCATCAGAAACTGGAAAAAATCAGTTCCTATCAGTCTCTATTAACGAGAACCGCAGTGGCAGCCTATTAAAAGTGTCAAACTGAACACCGAATGCACCACAAATTATTTATACTCGATAGCAGTAATACTTTAGCAATAAACTAGTATTTATTTTTAAATAGCCTAATTAAAAAATTTTAATTATGTAAAAAATTCCACATAATTTTTTTTATGTAAATATTTAGTTTTCCCTTTTTATCCTATTAAAGGCTTAATTTTAATCCATATGTTTCTGAATATTATGATTAAACCATTCGTATGCGGTTAAAATGCAATCGGGAAGAAGGTTTAACCTATTTCAAACGTAGTTATAATTTTGGACGTCAATAACCCTGGTAGGTGGCAGAAAATAGAATTTTTCAGTTGACCGCAACATGCTATTTCGCAATATTAAAATATGCACGTAATTCATAGTCGACATACAATAGTCTGTTGTAATATTTATCTCAAAATACGGTAAAAATTCAAAAAAGTTTGGTTTCTAGAACTCCGTATTTAAAGATATAATGTTCTTATATTTAAAACAGGAACAATATTAATTTATGATTACTTGTAATAATACACATTTTTTTAATGAATTCATGATACACGAAAGCATTCCAATTTAATTTCTCCCATTTGAAACCTTTAAAAATCTTTAAAAAAAATTATATGTAATTTATATCTTTAATATTTTTCAAGGCTTTGATGTTAATCTTCACAAAACTTTAGATTTTGGCTTCTGTTGGTAATGCGTCACTTCAATATTTTGAAAAATCACCGTGAACCCATCACCCTTGACGATAAATTCGCCTATCTTAATAAACGGATTGCAATCTTTGGAGCACATACGTCAGGTGGAGATACTGTCCTTGTTTTACCGGTGTTTTCATGGAAGATTCTCTGAGGAACTAGCGTCATTGATCCCTTCGGCACCGGTGAACAGTCGGTAAACATGCCAAAAAAATATGCATATAAAAATGCGATTATTTTAATCTGACCTTGCCACTGAGAGATCCCTTTCTCATAAACGACGCATAAAAAAAGAGAGATTACAGAATACAATGAGGTTCTGCTAAATGAGAAATGAGGTTACAATATCCATGTATTAATGTATTTATTTGCCTCCCAGGACGGCCCCAACCCCTGACTAACTGTTCCCTGAGCAACAGCACCGGAGAACTATCATGTGAACCGGGATACGATGGCGGCCTGCCCCAATACTTCCTGCTAGAGGTCTTCAGCGGCTCGCGTACTCATTCTGTGTAAGTAAAATATATTACATTTTATCAAAAATCTTTTATACTATTGCGCTTAAGTCTTCATTCAGTACACACGTGCTAGCTGCAAACGGTAGTACTGTCATTAATAAGTGTACATACTCCTCGAAACTTCTTCACCAATTAAACCAATGTATGTATTTCTATAAACAAATTAAATACGGATTATTGTAAGTACTTAGGTTTTCACTCTTCTTGAGTACTTTTGTTCTTCAATAAGAATTGAAAAGGGAAACCGACATTCTGTTATAACCAGTTTTATTACCCGGTTTCATCCAAACGTGTTTTGAAAAATATGGAAGAAGCAAGATGATGCCTTCCTTACTTTTCCTAAAAATAATTGTATTTTATAAAAATCTTAATAGTTCAATATAGTAATTCCCTTAGTAACTGCAAAGAGCTGCGATGATCCAGAAAATTGGCCTAAAAAATCTAGAATTTTTTTTCTTTCAATAACTCTTAAATGATTAAGACAAGGCACAATTTGTTAATTTAAGAAAAGAACGTTTGAACGTTGACCCACTATCCAGATGCGAATATCAGCTAATATAATTGACGCGCGTAACCTTAGTAAGTAAAAAGTATGGCTAGACTCACATTTTTTACATGTTTAAAATCAGCATTTCTATGTTCAAAAACCTTAAATGGGTTTTTTTTATTATGGTGAACAGCCCCTGAAATCTCACGATATGGGCGTGAAACACGGTCGTTTTACTTTCAAGACAGAAATAAACAGTATAATTTTTTTAGGTAGTTTCATTATGATAAATTTTAATTGCCTTCGCTATTACGTCGAGAAAATATAAACTGTGTACGTTTTGCACCGTACTAACTGGCTCACTCAGTGATTCCAGGAATGTGGGTCACCCTTACCGGGAGCGCAAATGCTTCAGTCCATATAGAATCCCGAAAACCCTTGCTGCAAATTTATTACAATGTGTAGGTAGCTGTAGTGTACTAAATAAAATGAAAAGGTTTTAATTTAGAAAACATTGTAGGTATTAGCTTATTGGTGGCGTAAAGTCCATAAAGGTTGAAAAGCTGAGGCTGCCCTAAGAATAGTAAACAATAAGAAAAAATTATAGAAATTTTTGAAAAGGTGACAAATTTCTAATCAAACTATATTTTTATCGATAAACTTTAGTAAGGAACTTTGTATGTTCATTTATTCAATCGGCCAAATAATCAGCAGATCATGATAATATTATAATCGTTTTCATATATTCCATACACAATTCCGATTAGTGGCTGAATTGGCATCGTGTCTGGGTCCCACCCAAGCGTCGTGAGTTCAATTTCTCGGCTGGCTAAGTCCTCCATCACAACACAAGCAACATCTTCCGCTTACTGTGATGGTAGTAAGATATTTTCAAATATTGTCATGTTATTCGTAACCCGGGAATATTTGTCTAAATAAAATTAATACCCCAACCTGAAAAACTACACACCATCTACCTTTGTTCATAGAGTAATGCACGCCACTGTAGCTTCTGCTTGTAAAGGGGTTACTTAAATATCTATAAATAAATCGTAAAAAGCAACCAGCATACAAAATTCAACGAAATATTTATGTCTTTGAAAAACATAGGTACTATTTCACACGTATTTTAAACTCCTGCGAAAAATTGACAGTTTTGTCAATAAAGTTTTTATATTTATATTTTTAAAAGGGGATATCTAATATAACTATGACATTTTAAATAAATCAGGGATCTATAAAGTAATTTGTAACGACTTTAACTATTTTATATAGGAAAGACTTCAATAAATTTTAATACTAGAGTAATGGAGCACCTAACAACGTCCTTGAGTAATAATAATTATTCTGAATTTGCCAACATAAATAACGGTTTAAAAAATTTACCTACGTATACAACTGGTTTACAATTAGACAAATTTTTAATTTTAGAAAATAGAAAAAGTATTAATAGTCAATTAAATAAAAAAAAAATTTAAACAGCTATCTCTTAAATATATTTTCACATTAATAAATATATTTAGAATATTATTATTATAAATTTTAATAATAATAACTACTATTATTTTATTTTTGTGCCTTATTTGTTTTTCATTTTATTTAAATTAGTAAGAAAATATATATTTTTTAATTTGCTAATATATATTTACTATTTAATATTTTTTAATTTTTTTTTTTAATATTTATAATTTTGATTTTTTCTATTATTTTAACATTTTTAATTAATTACTTAGCATTCATCACTTACTATTAATTTTTTTTATGTTTGTAATTTGCCTATTCTTAGATTATTATTTTTCTATTAATTGTTAGTATACTGTGTATCCTGACGAGGGATACGTTGCTTTCGAAACATCTTGATATTTATGTATTAAACAGTTCAGTGGTGTAAAGTAAAGTATTTCTTATTAATTTTATTAACAATGACGTTTCAAAATAATTATATATTCATTGAGTATTTTTTTTTGTTTAAACCACTATTATAATAATATATAAATATTAACATGTTTCTGAAGCAACGCTTCCTTCAACAGGATATGCAGTATACTCAGAAATAATGACAAAAATATATAAATAATAGAAACAAAATAACGTAAGAGTAGACAAATCACAAACGTAATGAAAATTAACAATAAGTGATAAACTTTGTTTCCGAGACATGTTGATATTTATGTATTAAATAGCGGTTGAGACAAAATATTTCCTAATCATTTTATTTAAATTGATATCACAATGTGATTTAAGATTTATTGAAGAAGTTTTTTTCTGTTATAAAATTGTAACCATAATATGGATATTACCGTTAATACTTTTTTATTGAGAATTTCGCACCGCCCACTCTAAGACGAGAGACAGCAACCCTCGTGGAATACTAAAAGGCTATGAATAGTAACATTCCACTTTAAGATGACCTTGCAAACCTCCCGGCCAGCCGCCTGACATCCAGGAAACCTTTTTGACTGAAGGTGAAAGACTGCTTCTATATTCACGATACTCCCCTTAAGAGTCGTAGTGAACTCAGTGGCAGACCTCGGACGTGAAAAACGAGCACCTTGTTGTAGACCCTACTATTAAATTACCAGGGTTATCTCTCCCTCGGAAGACATAAACCTCATTAAATTGCATTCGGTGCAGTCACAGTCGTTTTGCGAATGTGATTCATAAATGGAGCCTAAAGGATTCCAAACTTTATGAATGTGGACACATTCAAACAACAGAACACATCGTAGAAGAATATCCCTTTAATCAGTTTCCCTATGGCACATCTATGCTGAACCAAGTGACTCCCGATGCCGTCGACTGGCTAAATAACCTCAACATCCCACTATGACCTCCATAACTCTCCTCCGCCATACGAAGAAGATGAGGAAATGAATTGTATAGATGTTTCCATACAACTTTAGACACCAAAATATGGAAATACCTGTTAGGCGATACAAACAACACTACTATTTGCACCAAAATATTGGGTACATTCGTAAAAACTCTGACAAACATCAGATCCAGATTAATTACTCGGGGACACTTTCCATCAAACCTAAAACGGACATCGTTATTCCTTTGCATAAAGCTGGTAAAATTAAAGATATTAACAATTACAAGCGAATAACTCTACTAATCATCAATTATCAAAAGTATTTTAAAAAATTAAACTGTTTCGGATACGCGTTTCAAAAAAGCAAGAGTACTTCAGATGCTATCGCATCTGTCAGAGATTTCATTCTAAAAAACCTCGACAAAGACAAGGTAATTCAATCTTCTTAGATCTTTTTAAGACCTTTGATACAATATCACACCGTAATTTAATAAAATAAAAACCTTAAACATCGATATCAGGGGCAATAAACTAAACGTTCTCAAAAGCAACCTTAATGGATGCAAAGAAAAAGTGAAAATACATTGCATACATAGCAACCAGTGCCATACTACTATACGGTATCCCACAAGGAAACGTATTAGGATCATCTGTATTTCTGTTTTATATTAATGATAATAATAATAATTGGATTACTTCTATAGCGCCGTTTTCGTGGGAAAATCACCTCAAGGGCGCGAACCTGATGACCTATACAATCTTGATATACGTGGAAAAATTGATAGTTTTCGTCATAATACTGTCTTTATATTCCAAGCTAACACTTGGCCATCTGTAAAATAATCTGAAACGGATATTAGAATCATTAAAAAGTGATTGGATCGAAATGCGGGCAGACTGAACGCCGAGAAAACTTTTTTTAACGTTAGCTCCACACTGGAGGCCCTAAGGAAAATAATTTCCCTTAAGGTCTATGTCATCTTTGGTGATGTTGTGAGGTGAGTCTTTTTAAGAAAGGGAAGGAGTGCAGTTCTGAAAGGATAAATAGTTCCGAGGTAGCGGTACCCATACCCGCCTTCCAATTTGAAATATGTCACTTCAAGCATTAACGTTTTAGGCCAACCGTATGATGACATCTCCGTAAGAAATACACATATGTCCGAAACCCAATGAATGCTGTCAGTGCCCCTACATAGATAGTACCGCTCAGATGAGCTATCTCGGCCTCACCATCGATCCATAACTCAAATGGAATCTTCACACTCAAATTATTATTATTAAAATTATAAAAACCGTATACTTTTTCAGAATCATAAGAAACTTTCTCGACTTAAGCACTGAAAATAATTTACTTTACCATTTGTTAATAAATTATTGAGTATGATATTATAGTATGAAGAGGGCACTTCATTCGCTCTATACCCAGTTATAAAAGAACTGAAATATTTATCAAAATAAACCTCAAGATACCTCTCTAGTTGCAAACTTTAACTCAATATTTAATATGAGTGACCAAACACTAGAAATTGCAAAGACGTATGAAACAAGACCAAACACTAGAAATAAGTGCAAAGACTTACTCCAAACAAATACAAATACTATGAAACAAGACCAAACACTAGAAATAAGTGCAAAGACTTACTCCAAACAAATACAAATACTATGAAACAAGACCAAACACTAGAAATAAGTGCAAAGACTTACTCCAAACAAATACAAATACTATGAAACAAGACCAAACACTAGTGCAAAGACTTACTCCAAACTCCCGTAATCCATACCTACTACTTTTGGTCAACGGAGTTTTAAATGCTTTGCGACAATAATTTTCAACATTCTTCCAGAAATGATTTTGATGATTGCATAGTTTCATCCATTGTAATCTGGATAGAGTCTCGGATATACCTACCAATAAGGATAGCAGCCAATAATATGGGATTTATAAAAATGGAATATAATATTAACAAATCTTGAACATGAAGTATGATATCGGTGTAAATGGCGTAAATTGAACTGGTCTTATTAGCTAAGTTGGTTAAGCGGTTACCCCGGATAGGTAGAGGTCCTGGGTTCGAGTCCCAGACGCGACTGAAATCTTTTTAATTTCTGTTGTTTTTTCGGTTTCGTGGTTCATTTGGGTTGTGTTAATATTATCTTCTTCAATGATTAAAATATTACAATGAGGTTTATAAACTTCAATAAGTTATAAAAAAATAAATTGAATATTACTAATAAAGATTTTTTTTAAATGTCTCTTATAGAAAATGCTGTAGAAATATGACAATACCTCCAGCTCCGATATTTCCTACATATTAAGATAGCAACATGCTGCACTAGCGCCTCTAGTGGTCCGCGTTGGCGGAATTGGGGTTTTTCCATACATTTTGATAGATTTTCTGTGAAATGTATTTTTAATAAATTATAGAAAACGAAAATTTAAAAATAAATATATATATAAGGTAACCTACGTATGATTTCACTCCCTTTTCCTCATAAATGAAAAAACACTAAATAAACTATTAGGTTAGTACTAACAGATATAAGTCTGCCGTTCGACGTTCGCGCTCAGTTTGGTGGTTTGGAAAGAAAATAAATAATAATAATAATAAGTGTTCATTTCTATAGCGCAGTTTTGTGAAGGTTCACCTCAAGTGCGCTAAAAGTACTTATTTACTAAATTGTGGAAAAAATTACATTAGTTTCTTGTTTTCAGACTTCTGTTTCCTTAAGATATCACAATTCTTGTAATAAAATAATAAATATATAATAAAATATTCATTTGCTAAATTGCGAGAAATTTTCTCTAATTTCATGTTTTTAGACTTCTTTTGGATTAACACCTCACAATTCCCGTTATTATTTTATTTATGTATATAAGATTTAATGAGAACATTTAAATATTTATAACTATTTGAAGCATATATAAATAAAATAAAACTGAGAAGAATTGTGATATGTAGAACCAAAAGAAATCTTCAAAATATTCTGTCAAAAATAATAAATTAAACAAAATTTATCACAATTTAATATGTATAAGTGTTTTATTATCTTTCTAATCAACCAGACAAAGCCGCTTTAATTTTTTTTCATATATGTGTAAAAAAATAGTAAAATCATAACCACGTTAACTGCTATTTATTTTTTAACTGTCGATTTCTTTAATTTATTAAACATATATTTCACAGAAAACCTATTTAAATGTATGAAAAATCTTTTCGTACAATTCAGGCCTCTAAAGGGCGCTAGTATAGAACGCAGAAATCAAATATCAGGAGCTGGAGGTATTGTCATTTTAGAGTATTTGGTAATGGGTACCTAGGTACATTGATATAATAAACATAGGCAGGTACCTACATGATTCTGTTCTAATATCTCACGCGAGTGCATTCGTTCTATTTTTAAAATATAATATAGATTTGTACATGCTTCAAAACCACCTAAATTTCAAGGCCAGCACACCTAATCAAATCAGGATCTGTACTTCTATGATAACCTAAAAATTTTGAACGAAAAAATGTACACGTTTATTTTTAACGTAATAAAACATTTTAAAATATTCAAGAAAAAATATATTGAGCAAAAGAAAAGACAATTTTTTGGAGTATCTCATAGAAGTTAAGAGGTTAATTTGATTCAGTTTCCATGCTTTGAGTTTTGGGTGGTTTTTGTTCAAATCAGTCCACGCTTCACAAATGCGGTTCACTTGGTAATAATAATAATAATTGGATGAATTGTATAGCGCCGTTTTCGTAAGCAATTACCTCAAGGGCGTTGCGATAGACCACACTGCAGATGTGGGAGAACGCGAGTCAAATTCTATATTTTGGAATTATGTAGTAAATTTATATTGTATATAAATTAATATATATTTTATCATTATTGTAATATTTGATTATTCTTAAAGTAAATTTGGAAGTTCTGTAATTATTTTTGTTTTTTTGACAGCTGTTTTGGCGTATAAAACCATTTACAAACTGGTTAGACCACATTAAAACGACTTATTTATATGAAAATACAATATAATATTGATAAAATAAAAAATATGTATTATTGGAATTCCACAAATTAAACAAAATAAAATAAAGATTTGATGATCATTTTAGAAATTAATCTGAATAATACAATTTAATTACAAAAAAAACAAGAAAACTCAAATATCTCAGTCACACTGCATTTTAAACAAGTGAAATGTAATTTTACGAGGATGATGTAAGGTTATTTAGGGAAGTATGCCATATTATAGCGAAACCCGGTTGAGAAAGCACCACCACTAAAAAAAATAACGAATCCTGTTAATGTAATTGTTTGAAATCTCACGGCAGGTTACATAAATATTTTAACCGTAAATACCGTTGCCTTAATCAAGATTAAAGAATGTACAGCGTTCATGCCGAAAGCAACTGCTTACTGCAAACCGTTATCTTTAAAGAATGCAAATATAACCTATCTTCATATCGTTTCGGAATAAATTTCCTCGGGAACTAGCAGGCAGCTAGTGGAAGAGGTCGGGCTAACTTCCGAGTTGTGTTCCGAGTAGTGATGCGGCCTATCAACGTAAACATTCACAACTGAAATATTAGCCGTACGTGTGAGAACGGCCCAAACGCTGTATTTATTCTACCTTAAAACGGGAAATCGATTTACTTTTTTCATATTTATTTGACCTTAAGATGTATATTATATTCAGCAAGGGCGATGGGTGGAAGGTAGCGAGAAACAGGTTATCTTGTTTCTCTGACCTTTATTCTATTCATCCAATTATTTAATTGTATTAAACTTTAGCCACCTCTAGTTTATCATTTTGTATTTAAAATTATAATCGAAACTTTCGTTATTAAATTGAGATGATACTTTAACATCTTTATTCTTATTTTATGAAATTAAAAGTCACTTCCAATTAGACTTTTTTCCGACTTTTCTGCTGACGAGTTTCACAAAAAAAAGGTATATTTTTGCGAAAATAGCATAGCGGAATCTCCTCGGCACAGACACTGCAATAATTTTATTAGTTGGAGTATCTCGTGAAGAGATTAAAAGTGGAGGCAAGTGAAATGGACCACTTGAAAGAGCAGATTTTATCCCTTTTGAGCAACAATAAAACTGTTCACGGAAGAATGAGTTTTAATTAAATGTCGAGTGCTTATGTAATGAAAATTGGGATCTACTCTGTCGTAAAGGCATATATCTGGAATGATTTTGGGCGTATATTGTTCAACAAAGAAAATTATAGAATTCCTGTTTCTCATTTTAAACTGAAACGCTAAAAGTATTTTTCGGACGTATTTCTATTGTGTACTAAAAATGAAGAGTTTGTAGGAATTTATTTGCAGAAATATAATTTAATAGGTTGAGCGTCGCGGCGCTTCAGCGAATTATTCCTTCGTAAAATGTTCAACGGTTAAATATTTAATATTCAGCTTATCGCTTTATCGTCTTACGTTTAACGTTTTAAATTACTGAAGAGGAACATCTGTTCTACGTTTTTTTCCAAGCGGGGGGATTGCTTTGACCTTTTTTGTGGTAGATTCATTGTGATCATGTTTTCTTGTGGTTCGTATGTAGAAAAAGTTTCACTTTGCAAATGCCCCTGACCAACAATATCACAACAACCATTAAGTATTACATAATGTAGTCAATCTACAAATCTGTAACATCAGGGAAGAAACTACAAAAATCTAAAAGCAAATCAGATATTTTGATTGACATGGCGTTATAAGTTTAACTTGGATGCAATTCTAGTTGTAGAAAATAATATTAACATTACCTAAATGAAAGATGAAAACGGAAAAAAGAACAGAAAATAAAAAGATTTCATTCGTATCTGGGACTCGAACCCAGGACCTGCCTATCCGGGGCAACCGCTTAACCAACTTAGCTAATGAGACCAGTTCAATTTATATCATCTTCATCGATATCATATCTCAAATTCAAGATTTTTTAATATTGTTTTCCATTTTTTTTTTAATTATTTTCCAAAAACTTGTTCCTCTTTTTTCTTTTTATCTATCGTGTACTACATTATGTATTATGCAATTTCATACATTTTTACATCGTCCGAAATATTAAAACACTTTGATTTGTTTTTTTTTTCACAATGTCATGCACTCATATTATATTATATTATGTATTTGTATATCACATATCATGTAGATCAAGCTAGTACTATTTTTATTTTAAAAAATTTATTATCTAAAAATTAAAAACCGTTCCCTTTATAAATTATCTGTATCATGCACTTATTTATACATTATTATGCATTATTATACGTACATACATATCATAAATATGTTACACTTATGCACCGACTATGTATGTATCATGTTCTTTTTTTCTTAACTTAAAGCCTTTTTTTCATTCTAAACGCAAAATCATTTAAATGTTAAAATATGTAAAAGCCCATCGGAGGGTTAATAAATTAATAAATAAATAAAATTAAAAATAAATCATTTATCAAGTTTGTGCTACTTTGTGATAAAATATCTACGTACGTTCGTTTCTAAAGTAGCAGATTGGCGGATAAACTACTTAGCGTGGGGGCCCGTTGATATTATAGCCGAACTAATGACATTATTACTATAATTCTATTACACTATCAAGTCATGAACATCATTTTAACGTGTTCAGCTTCCTAGTTCTGATACATTGAATTTGGCCTATCTGGTGCGAAGCGATTAAAATTGTTTTTTTAGATTGTTATATTTTATACTGCTCGTTTTGATTCCATCGGAGGTTGGCTATCATCGTGGTTTTCTTCACCCTGCAGACTGGAGACCGGAGCTGCATTCGTACCAGTAACGTAGGTTTAGAAGTGACGAGCGGCTGTACTATGGCTTTCTCTACTACGCCATTCCATCGATTTTCGTATCTAACACAATATCGCAGTTTTTGCCATTCTATTAAAAACGTCTTCGTTGGATTTTAAGACAGTTTTATAGGAGAACACCTATAAACTGTCTTAAAATCGTGAGGCATCCATCATAAGAAACTTTATTTGTCATCGCAGACATCCTCGTAAAATTAGCAATGAAAGCAATACGGATATAGCCCTCCTCCACTTAGCAGAAAGTTTTTCTGTGTAGAAGTTGGTTGGTTGGAGGGAGCCGGAGTTGAATTATCTCCAGCTGCAATGCGCTCGGCCCAGGTTCTTTCATGCAGCTAGCGTTAAGGAGGGATCTAATTAGATTAGAATGGTTTAAGTTGGGCGGCTCCTCACGACACCGGCACCAGCACCGAAGGAAATCTCCTCGGACCTGCGATACAATTAATGCATGCCTAATCCAGAGATTGTTTATGTTGTATAACTTATTATGTATTATACTATTCTCCGGATGAAGGTTTGCAGAATGGAATTTGTGGAAAGCTCTTTTGTCACTATGTAATATATATATATATGTATAAATCATTTTTTGTAACAAAAGTTGTTGAAAGAACCATGTTTTCAAACGTACGACATTAGAACATTCGTGTAAGTTAACAAAAGTTATTGTAAAAATATTTCCTTAACAAAAACGTATTTGAATAATCAGTTGTTCTAGTTCTTTTGTAATAATGTTATGAATTCCGACATCCTAAAGAAGAACTATGCCTTTGAACAAAAGACGAACCGTGATATCTAAGAGAAGTAAATGGAAGAACGATTTCTTCTATCGGAGGATTTTAGGCAAAAACATTATTTTTGACAGAAATCATTTTTAAAACGATTTCATTAAATAGAAGGTACTTTCATGGCGCATTATTAAACTGCAACTAGTTCGAAAAAATAAATTACAATGTATGTATATAAATATTCGCTAAAAGGCGCTCTTGCCAGTTAGAATAGAAACAAAAATAATAAAAATGTATGCCTCCTTGGAAGCCGAAAAACCAACTTGAAAATCTTTAATCATTCAGATGTATCCAGTTTTATATAAATCTATTTCAAATTGTTTCCATTTAAAGCCGACCATTATCCTATGCACTTCGATTTTGAGCAGTGAGATCGAGCAATTTTGTTGTAAAATACCAGTAAGTGCAGTTTTTCCTGTATTTTTTGGCTTTTTCCCAACGAATTTCTCGATCAAATTTACGATCAATTTAAGATATTGATTTTTTGTGGATTAAAGTTCTCCTCGGCAGAAAACTAGTAATAAAAAGTGTCAACAGGGTGAACAAGCATCACCGAAATGTCAAATGTAATTATTAGTTTACAGTCTTTTTACGCGATTCAATTATTGAATGACAGATATTTATTTCCGTTTCGATTGTCCAAACATGTTTATTGTATGTTTTAAATGGAACTGAAGAGAACCCAACTTAAATTACTAATTATAAGCTACGTTTTGTATTGTTTTTTCACTCATCGAGAAACGTCAAATGTCAAATGTACGAAACGAACATTGTGCTTCGCGGCATTATCAAAAGTCAAGTTAACACTTTATTTTCAACATATTTTTAACGCACGCATAAAATGTAAAGTATAAAATCTTAATTTATGTTTTAGTTTTTAAAACAAATTATACGATTCATAATAAATACAATATTAACTCATCGATGTTATTTTTGTATTGAAAGTTTTTACGTTGATGTCACTCTATTGTCTTAAAAGTGGTCTGCTACTACTTTATAGTGTATGAAAGTGGGCGGATAATACTTTATAGTGGGCAGGCACCTCCATAGTAAATTTCGGATGAAAAACGTTTGGAAACAGGCAAACAGATCTAATACTCAACAAAGCACTTGGCTGATCGGCGAATCAGATTGATAATTTGAAAAGTTTGGAAGAACGGCCGTTAGTATTTACATTTATGTATTTATTGATGAAGTGGAGTAGAATGTTACTAGTTATCATATTACTGCGCTTTATTGTCGGGTTCTACGTTCCACACCATTATAAAATAATGCCTTTGTTATCTGTCGCTTTGAAATTGAATAAAGTTACAAAGTTACTCAGGTATGCAATTCGCTTTCATAAAGCCAAATAATACAGTACACACTGTGGGTTATAAACACAAAACATCTTCGTGCAAAATACCATCACGTTTTGTATCTCTGCAGCCGTTTGTGGAGATACTGTTTTGGTCTTGAGAATATTCCGCCCTCGCGGTGATCCTTTCTTAGAATAAACATGCTCCAACATCGCCATGGCTGGCAATACACCAATGAACAGATACGAACACTGGGGTACATACAGGCTGATTTAATTACTGGATGCTTACAAAGGCGAATTATTTCTGGAAGGGGCTCTTCAACGAGAACTTTTTCAGGGAATGACAAACTCTATTTACGAATTCTTTTTATTGAGCTTCGCGTAAGTCCATCTTTTTATCGTTTGACGTGTTTAAGGGGGTTAGTTACCCTAGAACTTTTTTATTTCTTCAAATAGAATATAAAGGTTTTTTTATGAATCAGAGCCTACAACTGTTTCTGACAGTATAAAATTATTTTTAGTTTCTCTATTATTTTGTCGATCCCTTTGTGTGATATTGGTTTTATCAATGTCTGCTTCAACGAACACTAACTTACATATTTACAGGCTTTGTGTACATTAAATTCTCGACCTGAGATCGAATATTTTATGTATTCTTTTTATGTGCAAAAAAACTAAGAAGAATCGAATCCATATTCCTCAGTCCAAAGTCACTTATTATGTACTTTTAAATTACTTTTTGCAGTTTCTTTGGTTTATAGATTGATTTAAGTGCTCCCCTACACCGAAATCGTTAGGGAAAAACGAAAGGTTTATTCGTAAAAGGAAAACAGGTTTTACTAAATTAGGTCTTACAATTACCGTACTAACGGGTTACAGAATCGGACATTGATTACAAATATGTTCACATTATGAAATTACTAATTACTAACTTAATTCAAAATATATTTTTCTTAATTAATTTTTGTCACTTTCTTTCAGAT